>CAJNDV010035994.1:1324-11478 GCA_905221635.1 Symbiodinium sp. CCMP2456
AGGTAACCTTTAACCTTTTGGGGTACGAAAATCCCAACATGCTCCCAAAGGTCCACCTTTAGTTCCCCAAGATACCGGACAAGTAGGTTCCGATTATGCAATTATGAATTATGAATGCTCCAGCCTTTTCCCCTAACCTTCAACTCCTAACCTCTAAACCCTTAAACCCTTAACCCAAAAACCCCAAAACCCTAAAAACCCAAAGCCCCTAAACCCTTAACCCAAACCCCCAAAATCCGAAAAACCCTAAACCCCCAAACCATTCACCCAAAACTCCAAAACCCCAAAACACTAAACCCCTAAACCCTTGACCCCAAACCCCAAAATCCTAAAAACCCTAAACCCTTAACCCAAAACTCCAAAACCCCCAAAACCCTAACCCCTAAACCCTTACAGCACAACTCCAAAATCCCCGAAAACCCTAAGCCCCTGAACCCTCCCCGGGATCTGCCCAGGAGCTGTCCCAACTCTATGAGGCTAGCACGGTTTTAGGTTTAGGGTTTAGGGTTTAGGGTTGGGGATTAGGGTTTAGGGCTTAGGGTTTAGGGTTTGGGGTTTAGGGTTTAGGGTTTAGGCTAGCGGGGATTCGCGGTTTGGGTTTCGGCGGTTTGAGGTTTAGGGTTTAGGGTTTAGGGTTGGGGGTTTAGGGTTTAGGGTTCAGGGTTTTGGGTTGGGGTTCGGCGGTTTGGGGCTTGGGGCTTGGGGTTTAGGGAAGATCGGAGTTCTAAGTGGGTGTTGAGGGCTTCGCGGGGTGCTGTTTAGAGCCTCTAGTGGGAGGGCTTGGTACTTGTACGGCTTTGCGTTACTTGTTGCGTCTTATGTTTTGGGGGTCAGGGTAACATTTACAATGATCTTCGAATCCTTGAATAAATGTTTTACATTCCAGGGCCCAAACTCGTGACGTTTTGTCATAAGCCCGAAATCCTAAACCCTGAACAAGCGCTAGACCATGACCAGGTTTCAACCCTTAAGCAAGTAGGCCCATGTAAGTCTTGATGCCCCGGTACAATCCCTTAATAGGCCTCAGAGCACAAAAGCCCCTAGTCCCTAAAACTCCGCAGTTCTTGTAAGCCCTGCACCTCCAGATACCTAACGTGCAGGCCTGGATACCGGAAATGAGGGACCCCTAGATCACTAGGTAACGATTGAGGATAATTTGTGATTAAGTATTGTTTGCGATAGAGCCCGAAGTATACATAATTTTGCGGACGGTTGAAATGGACACCGATTATGGAATAAGCCAAGGGAATCCTTATTCTAAGGACCTCTACATAAGGGATTCCTCAACTCAAGAATTCAAGAACTTGAACGAACGAATCCAGGTACGCAGCCGGGATACGACCCAGCCGACTCCTCTTAAATCCCCAAACCCTAAAACCCTAAAGCCCTAAAAACCCGAAGCCCTAAACCCCAATGCCCTAAACCCTGAAGCCCTAAGCCCCAAACCCTGGAAGCTTTTCCCCTAAACCCCGGACTCTCAGATCCCCTTCAGGTGGTGCCCGTTCCCGGGGATGCTGTGGACTTCTTCGCCCCGACCCCTTTTGCAATCCTCCAGGACTTGCTTTAAGACTTTGAGTTTAAGGGTTCCTGAGGCTTCGATTTAGGGTTTAAGCTTACAGTTTGGAGTTCATGTCAGATAGGGTTTAGGAATTGAGGGTTTCGGATTTCGGTTGAGGGTTCATAGTTTATGGCTGAAGCGTACGGTTTAGTCGTGTCCTAAGTCGTTGATCGTGGTCTTACGGGGATCTCTGAGGGCTTTATATACGGCTTGTAGGCTTTCATTCACGGGTTGGATCACAGGTTCGGTTGATTTGTTCAGGGGTTTGGTGCTTCCACCAGTATCAGGAGTTTAGGGTTTAGGAGTTTAGGGCTCAAGGGTTAAGTCGTTAGGGATTGTAAGCTTCATAGGGCCTCTGGATAACAAAAAATATGTTGCAAAGAGGTTCCTATGATTTCTTGGACGGAATTTAGGGCTTTCGGCGTTGGGGATTTGTTTTGTGAAGTGAAAGCGGGAGGCTTCTGCCCTGGGCAGTACTTTGGAGGTTCAGCTTGCCTCTGCCTAGGTTGGTTGCTTTGCCTTTTTGGTTCTGCTCCTTTTTGAGGCTGCTGGTCTCCGGACATTGCTGACTTTTGCTGACCCTATCATATAACATAAACCTTAAACCCTCAACCCTACACCCTACACCCGAAACCCTAAACCCGAAACCCTCATCCCTACACCCTACACCCTAAACCCTTATAAGAGGAGCTAGGATGCAAAGCACAAAGCTGGTAAGCTCGAACATACTCGAACCAAGTGCAGGGTTCTCACGGCTCTAGGGTTCGGGGTTCAGGTAGGGTTAGATTTAGAGGTTTAGGGTTTAGGGTTCAGGTAGGGTTTAGTGTGTAAGATTTAGGGGTTTAGGGTTTAGGGTTTGGGTAGGGTTTAAGGTTTAGGGTTTAGAGTTTAGGGTTTAGGGTTTGGGTTTAGGGTTTAAGGTTTAGGGATTTGGGGCCTAGGGCTTAGGGCCACCATGGTGTTCTGAATACCGCCATTAGCACCAGTTGTCAGCCCTAGGGCTGTGGTACTGCGGTTTAGGGTTTAGGGTTTGGGGGTTAGGGTTCGGGGTTTAGGCTTTAGGCTTTAGGCTTTCGTGTTTAGGGTTTAGGGTTTAGGGTTTAGGGTTCAGGGTTTAGGGTTTAGGGTTTAGGGTTTAGGGTTCAGGGTTTAGGGTTTAGGGTTTAGGGTGGGTCACCTGAAGCCCAACCGGAACCCTTCAAAGCCTACCTCCTCATTCTGATGCCCTTTCAAAAAAGGGAGCTTATGTGGGGGTAATGTTAAACCCCTCTAAGAACCACAAAGTGGGTAGTTCTCCAACTTAGGGTCCCTTCTTCGGGCCCGAAGATAGTACGGCACCTTGTCAAAAGGACCCTAAAAGGGCCCCTAATTTAGAGCACTACCCAGATAGAGGCATTCTAGCTTTTTGTTGGCTCTTTCTCTCTCTCCAGGGTGCTTTCTGACACCCTCTAAGGACCTACAAAATACATTCAAGCGAAGCCCCTAAACCCTAAACCCTAAACCCCAAAACCCCTAAACCCTAAACCCCTAAACCCTAAAACAGGAGCTGCGCCATGTCTCCTTCGTGCTGGCCCGCGCAGCCCAGACGTCCGAGGAAGCCGCAAGGCTCGCTTTGGAGTCGGCTTTGTTTCGGGGCTTCTAGGGTTTAGGGTTTTTGGGGTTCAGGGGTTTAGGGTTTAGGGTTTTTGGGGTTCAAGGGTTTAGGGTTTAGGGTTTTATAGGCGCCTAAATAATTACCTACCTATATTATAGTTATAGTATCATGGCCCCCAAACCCTATTCTAATGATTAAGGCCCTTATATTATAGGGGTTAGGGTTTTTTGGGTTTAGGGGTTTAGGGCTTAAGAGGTTCAGGGCTCAGAGGGTTTATGGCCTAGGGTTGAGGGGTTTAGGTTAGGAACCCAAAAAGGACATAAGCATTTTATGGGGAAATCCTTACCTTATTGGGCTTCATTATGAGGGGATTTATATGGGATATCCCTACCCCAATTTTGGCTTATGTGCTTATTCGCGGGCCTATTAGGTTTAGGATCTTCGGGTTTAGGGGTTCAGGGTTTAGGATCTTTGAGTTTGGACTTAGGAATGTAGACCCTTGGCCGCCAGCTGCGGCTTGGTGCAGCATCCTAAACCCTGAACGAAAGGAGCGGCAGATCGTGGTAGCAGAACTCGTGGACCCCAGGTGTCTTAATCTGGTTCCTGTATTATAATGTAGAAAGAATTGCCAATACCATTTTGGTGTTCCTTGCTAGAATGATTTAGAGTCATAAAGCATAGTCTACACCAAAACCCTATTCCGAGAAATCTGGAGGTCTTGGATACGTCGCAGTGGCTACATGTTGGCTACCTACACAAGGACTCCAAAAAAAATCAGCTATATGCCTCAGATGTTACAAAGATCCTGAAAAGGATTTACAGCCTATGCGCAAGCTAAGGAGTTGACAAGTCTCTGGGGACAGAAAACCCGAAACCCCAAAACCCTGCAAACAAACCCTCAACCCGCATGCTTGATCTCAAGATCCCCAAACCCCCAAAGCCACGTAAATTCGAAGCCAAAACGCGTGTAAAGCAACTGCCCATACAGGGGCCCAAGTAAGTGGAATCGGGTTTCGGAGTATAATATTAAATCATGTTTGTATTCTTTACGGACTGTAAAGAAAGCTACTAGCATCTGCTAAGATTTCTTCGACCCCTCCAAAAGAATTAGCTTTTGCCGACCGTCTAGAGGAGTAGAGCCAACTTGACCCATCAACAAAACCCTAAACCCTAAACCTAACATAGAACCCTAAACAATTACCAATAATGGCCCCTATAGAACTTTTAACGGAACCCTTTAAAGGAGCCCAAAACCCCATTCTACTTCTTTCGGCCCCTACTAGAAACTAAACCTAAACCCTAAACCCCTACCTTTCTCGCAGGCTGGTCCTTGTCCGCCCTGGCGAGGCCGTCCGCGGATTCATGCCGGAGGCTTCCTGCAGAGGGTTCAGGGTTTAGGGTTTTAGTGCTTATTGTTTTGCGTTTAGGGTCCAGGGTGTAGGGTGTAGGGTTTAGGATTTTAGAGAGTCGTCCGTCAATGATTCCTTGGGTTCCGGATGCTTAGGGTTTGTACGGTAGGGCTCAGGGTTGGGGGTTTGAGGGTTCAGGGCTGAGGGTTAAGGCTTGAATGTTTGACGAGAGTCGCGCTAAATCCTTAAAATCCATGCGTAATGTAGGGGCCTTAATAATTTAAATAGGGTTCTGGGGGTTCCTGATTACAATTATGGTATAATATACCCCAAAACCCTACTCTAATTATTAAGGATGGTAGAAGGTTGCTTCGAGTTTGTTTTGAGGACACAGCCCTTGAGGGGTCCAGGGATCTAAGGCTGTTTGAGGCTTTAAGGATCTCGTACGTAAGGTTCAGGGTGATATAGAGGTCGGAAGAATTGCCACTACTATTCTCTAGGTTTCATGATTATGACTAGTCTATCAAAGTTTCCGTATCAAAATGTCCGAAACCCTACTCTAACTATCAAGGCCTCCTATTTACGCCAGAACTTGGACCTAAACCCTACCCTAAACCGTAAACCCTTTATTTCAAGAGCCACTAAAACTCGGGTCGCTCCCATACTCGTTAATTGTGTTTACGGAATGTTCCTGAGGCTTGGAGTTTCAGGGTTTTGGGTGTAGGGCTGAAGGGCTTTTAGGGTTGAAGGGTTTTTAGGGTAAAGGTTTAGCGGCTTTAGGTTTTGGGGTTTGGGGTTTAGGTTTCGGGGTTTTGCAGGGTGCCCGTTCCACAAGGGACTCTTCAAGTTTTTGTTTGAGGGTGTACGGGGGAACCAGTCGATTAAATAAGCAGACCGGGTACAGGACCTGGAATACAGGCCTGAGGAATTAGGAATTAGTATCTCCTCTCTAGTCCGTATAGATAACTTTAGAACAAAGTACCGCAGAAGCGAATTTTAAGCAGTAGGTCAGGCCCCCAATACTAAACTCTCCACAATAACCCTAAACCCTAAAACCTAAAACCTAAAACCTAAACTCTTTTAAACCCTCCACAATACCTCCAAAATGCATCCCTAATAAACCCTCTTTTGAGACCCAAAGAGACTGGCCAAAACACAAGCAGTGGAAGTCTTGGAGCGGCTGGTCTGACAAAGACCACCAAGGCCAAGGTGGCCAAGGCGAAACAGCCCAGGCTGCGTAGTGGTCTGAGAGTCTTACCAAGGACACGATGGGTTTATGAAAAAAGGCGTTGCAACGAGATCCCAGTTAATCACAGAACCTTGCTTATGCAGGGGAAGTTTTTTGCGTTTGGCTAGCCTTGACACGGTCAGCTCTTCCCGTGCGGCCGTATACGTGGAGGGGCGTTGTGGGGCTCAAGACGGCGTCATGAGTCAGGTCCCTTATTCCAGCCGCTAGCTTGGATCTACGTTCAATGTGTGGATTTGTTCTCTAGGCAGGACTGCAGCTTAGCCTCCCTGCGCGATAATTAAGGATCCCTGCCAAACAAGCACACACGCGGAGGTTTGTTTGGGTACCCGTGCGATAAACTAGGATCCTTGCCACACAGACACATGCGCGGAGGTTTGTTTGGGCACCGTGCGATAAACAAGGATCCCCCCCGACAGCAACAGTCCCGGAGGTTTGTTATCTATTCAGTGGGCCCCTTGGAACGATGAACCCTTTTTAGGAGGTTCCGGACCCGGTCTGGGGTTTAGGGCTTGGGGTTTTGGGCTTAGGGTTTAGGGGTTAGGGTTTAGGGTTTTAGTGGTTTAGGGGTTTAGGGCTTAGGGTCTATAAGGGTTCAGGGTTTAGGTTGTAGGGTAAACCCTCTGAACCCTGAACCCACAGGCCCCAGACCCGCATCGCTAGCCTCGTTGCCCGACTCTAAACCGTAAACCCCTAAATCCTCAACTCTAAACCCTAAACCCTAAGTCCTAAACCCTATAAACCCCTAATTCCTAAACTCTAAACCCTGAAGCCCTAAACCCCTAACCCCTAAGCACTAAGCCCTAAACTCTAAACCCCTAATCCCTAAACCCTAAACCCTAGGCCCTAAGCCCCTAAACCCTAAACCCCAAGCCCCAAGCCCAGTGCAGGTGCCAACCGAGTGGGCCGACAAAGGCGGGATGCTCGAGCCGCTTCTGAACCTTAGATCGCCAATGGGAGAACTTTAAACTTTTTTGGGTTTAGGGTTTAGGGTTCAGGGCTTAGGGTATAGGGTTCAGGGTTTAGGGTTTAGGGTTTTTTGGCCTTATATATTAGGTCTACCCTAAAAAGTTTGAACTTTTTTGGGCCTGGCTGTTGAAGAAGAGAGGAACGCTGCTGGCTACTTTGCAGCTCGGACACCAGCGCTTTACTAGGGGTTTAGGGTTTAGGGTTTAGGGGTTTAGGGTTTAGGGTATAGGGTTTAGGGTACAGGGTTTAGGGTTTAGAGTTTAGGGTATAGGGTTTAGGGTTTAGGTTCCTGTAGGGGTTCTTGATAAGTTCCTTTAAGGGTTTCTGATAAGGGTTTTATGGAGGTTTGGCGTTTAGGGAAAGTTTAGGGTTTAGGCTCTACTGAGAGGATCGGGGGCTTAGTAAGTGGGGACATAGGTACCTTAATTGGGGTTACCAGCTGCTGTAATTGTAGTTAGCTGCCTTTAGCCCTGAACCTCCAAGCCCTCCACTCGCCAAGCCCTAAGCCAAGTAGTAGAGTAGGTAACCTTTAACTCTTTTTAAAAAATTGGATACTATAATCCCAATATACTCCCAACGGTGAATTTTTAGTTCCCCAAGATACTGGACAAGTAGGCTGAACAAGTCCAACAACTTTGCCTCCTAAGGTTGGATCCCGCAGCAGCACCCTTTTACCTTTGGGTGTCTTTACCAGGCTGAAACTGACTGATAGGAGAGGGGGTAGCCTTTTTATGAGGGGATATCGACGAACCTAGCGTTCAGACGCCTCTACCAAGCCTAGTTAGATAGTTTGACTTGTTCCCCTCGTCAAACACTCCTCGAGCCTTATCATGACACGAACTCCACATGTATGTCCATCGAGTCGTTGTTACTGCTGCAAAATGTTAGACTAGTATGATACGTGCTTCGAAGACAGATTGACGTGATCCAAATGCTATCCCAATCTCCCAAGCTGCTCAGATGGAGATGGACGTGATCTCCGGCCGTCTTAGTGATGCGCTGCGCATCCCACCGCTGAACAGCAACGTGGGCAACTCTGAAATAGAAACGCTCATCAAACTCCAAAACCCTAAACGTAAAGTTCGCGTATTGCGGGCTTTAGCATAGTGTGCGACTTCAGGGCTTGGCGGTCTTCGATTTCAATTTCTTTGTTTAATTTAGGGTCCCGGGTCTGGGTTTCAAGGTGTAGGGCTTACGATTAAGGGTGTGTTGGGTTGTAGGGTTTGCTAGGGAATCTGGCTGGTGCTTGAAATTTTCGCCGCTCTCCAACGTTCTATTTTCCAAAACCCTTAGCCCTAAACCGTGGTCACCACTCTCATCGTGTTCGTAGCAGTCAGACCCTAAGCGGTCATAAGGGTCAGGGTACGCAGCAATGAGTGTGAGAAGGAACGCGATAGCTGCAGTACAAGGTGGTGGACAGAGCAAGAAGCAGAAGAAGCACGAGAATCGAGGTCCCAAAACCCTGAACCCTAAATCCTAAACCCTAAAACCCTGAACCCTAAAACCCTCAACCCGAATTCCTAAAACCCTGAACCCTAAAACCCTTAACCCTAATTCCTAAAACCCTAAACCCTGAACCCTCAAACCCCAAACCCTAATTGCTAAAACCCTATATCAACAATTCTAGGGCTCTTCCCTCCCGCGATGTGGATGAACGCTCCCGGGTAAAGCCAGGAACCCAAAGAGCCGAATACATAGGGTGTAGCGGCTTAGGGTTAAGGCCTTCAGCGATTAGTGGTTCAGGGTTTAGGGCCTTAGGGATTTAGGGGTTTGGGGGTTTAGGGTGTAGGAGTGTCTCTCCTGCATGCTACTATGGGACATGCAAGTAGCTGGACCTTACTGCCTGTTCGATTCTATTGGGGGTTTAAGTCCCGAATTGCCCAAGCCCGAAAACATGAACTTCACGAGCACGGACATAGCATGATGACCTGCAAAACCCAAGAGACCTAGACCCCTCAACCCTAAAACCTAAAACCTGAACCCCTAAACCCTGAATCCCTGGGATCTGCTAAACCATAAACCTAAACCCCTAGACCCCTCAACCCTAAACCCCAAAACCTAAACCCCTAAACCCTAAACCCCTGGGATCCTAATCTTCCTAAACGTCCTAAACCCTAAAACCTAAACCCCTAAACCCCAAAACCTAAACCCCTAAACCCTAAACCCCTGGGATCCTAATCTTCCTAAATGTCCTAAACCCTAAACCCTTAGCCTAAACCCCTAAACCCCTAAACCCTAAACCCCTGGGATCCTCTCCCAAGGTGGCCATGGACTGTCTGGTGCACTTCCATCGTCGGGCCTGCCGACCTCTATCGGCGACTTTGCCGGTGATTTCATGGAGACGTTGAAGACTGTTTCAGGGTTTAGGGCTTAAAATTCGGGGATTTTGGGTTTAGGGTTTGGGGTTTAGGGTTTCGTGGAGATGTTGAAGACGGTTTTAGGGTTTAGGGCTTGGGGTTTGGGGTTTAGGGTTTAGGGTTAGGGGTTTAGGTTTGACTTAGTTCTCTAATACCCAACCTTTTTTTTAAACTTTTTGGCTTCTTATAACTTAGTAGAAATCTGCCAGTTGAACCTTCCATTTTTCTGGCTTATTGGTGAAGTAAGTGTGTTTTAGAAGTAAGGAATCCGAGAGCCGGAACAGCCCAGAAAACCCCTAAACCTTAAACCTTAAGACAAGGACCCAGATCTCGAGCAGCTGCACCTCTTGCTGCTGATCATTTCTGCAGACACATCTTCGCCTTTGGCCCGACTCTCGCGCATGGCGAGCCCTCGTCCTCGTTTAGGGGTGAAGGGCTCGATGGATTGCTGGGGTTTGGGGTTTAGGGGAACCTTACATGCTAAAATCTGAACTTTAAACCCTAAACCCAACCCTAAGCCCTAAACCCCTGTATGCAGACGGAAAAGGGCCCACAAAAAAACAAAAAAACAGTGGTTTAATTAGGGTTTAGGCTTCCCGGGGTCGAGGAAGTAGTAACACTGTTCCTCCGGGTTCCTTTGTCTGGGTGTTTCCGAAAATAGCTTAGTTCTCCAATGCCCAACATTTTTACTCTTTGGGTTCTTATAACTTAGTAGTAGTTTGAGAGTTAAACCTTTTGTTTCCCTGGTTTATTTGGCGAGTAAGAAGATGGGGTCGCCGAAAATAGGGACCCCAGAAAGGTACCCTAAATAGTAGATCCTTATTATAAGGAGCCCAGAATAAGGTACCCTTTGTTTTCGGGACCCCCCATATGGTCAGAGTAGAACATACCTTCCAAAACCCTATTGTAATTATTACAAAGCTACATTACGCTTAACCCCTAAACCCGAAACCCCTAAACCCTAAACCCTAAACATTTTTTGTAGAAAGTTTGAGGCTTGTAGGTCGAGGATTTTCGGGCTTCAAAATTCACAGAATAAGGGATTGGGGTTGAGGGTTTTTTTTTACGGCTGCCATGCGCA
>CAJNDV010035994.1:11578-24097 GCA_905221635.1 Symbiodinium sp. CCMP2456
CTCGCTGCAAGCCAGACGCCTGGGTTGAGGGTTTAGGGTTTAGGGTTTAGGGTTGAGGGTTCAGGGTTTACTGGTTTGGGATATGTGGGGTTAAGCAGATTGGGTGTTGGGGATCGTCCCGCTTGCACGAATCTTCAATGCTTTGTACCCTAGTCCTGAAAACCTTCAATGCAGACTGTTTTTTGGTCGGAAAAATGCCAATAGTATTCCCCTATAGTCCTCGCCCAACATTCATCACAAACAAATTAACCCCTCAGCGCTGTTCCAATTTTGGAAGACCACTATAATATCTCAGTCGGCCTGCGTATTATGCACGTGAGACCTCTGAATGTGACAGCCCTGCCTGTACGTGGCAGAGATACAGTGCTCAGCGAATGTTTTCAGTGCAGAAGAACATGTGTACAGAACCCGAAACCCTCAACCTCATACGCTCTGAACCCTAAACCCTGCAACCCCAAATGAAACCATAAAGCTTGGCGTTCTTCTGGTTGGCTCTTAGGACTTTAAATTTGGGGATTTCCATTTGAACTGTACTGGTGCTAAATGTTTAACTTTCAGCAGCGGTTCAGAAGTCAGCCAAGAAAAGTGTACAGCAGCCTCATAGTTATGGGATCTCAGAACCCTAAACCCCAAACCCCTAAACTCGTAAACCCTAAACCCTGAACCCCCAAACCCTAAACCCTAAACCCTAAACCCCAAACCCCCAAACCTCTAAACCCTAAACCCTAAACCCCAAACAACAAACCCCAAACCCTAAACCCTAAAAACCCTAAGAAGCCTAAACCTTAAGCCCTAAAAACCCTAAACCTTAAACCCTAAAAACCCCCAAACCCCTAAACCCTAAAATCCCTAAACCCTAAACCCCAGATACAGCTGCTTGGTGAAGGATCGTACCGACCGAAGCTGGTCACCTGGTCATTCCCGTCTCTTGGATCTGCCCAGAGACTCCAATATCCCTTAATTAAGGAATATTCCTTAAGTTGTAGTAGGATCCTTAATATGATTTAAGGAATATTCCTTAATTGAGGGATATTGGAGTCTCTTCGATCTGCTTCAGCTGTAGACGAACCTTCAATGATCCATGGGTTTAGGGGTTTAGGGTTTATGGGTTTTAGGGTTTAGGGGTTTAGGATTTTTTAGGGTTTTGGAGGGTTTTGGGTTTAGGTTTTGGGGCTGTAGGGTTTAGGGCTGAGGGTTAGGCTTTCACTGTCCGCGGGGCGGAGGGATTCGCAAGCAGCCGTGGGTTCTGGGTGGACCCTAAACCCCAAAACCCTAAGTCCTAAACCCCAAAAACCCTAAACCCCTAACCCTAACCCCCAAACCCGAAGCCCCCTACATGAATGGACCCCCCTCTCTCTTCAAGAGCCTTAACGGGAGCATCCCTGCTGGAATCTCTTGGGGTGTAGGGTTAAGGGCTTATAAGTTTAAGTTTAGGGTTTAGGGCTTATAGGGTTTAAGGTTGGGGTTTAGGGTTTATAGGGACTTATAGGGTTTATAGGGTTTAAGTTTAGGGTTCAGTGTTTTAGGGGAATCCCTATTCAGGTAGTGGGTTCCTGCATCAGGGGTCTACAATGTAGACAGGGATCATCGCAAAAGATGATCGGCAGGTCCATATGTTTGGGTGCTCTCCTCGGTACCTCGTGATTCCTCGCAGTGAGCTTTGGTTTGGAGTTTATGGCCTTGGGGATTCTACCAAAGCTTATATACCAGCTAAGCGAAAAATACCCCAAACTTTAGGCCCGAAATTTTACAAATCCTGGGTCCTAGAGGCTACACCCCAACTATTCGAAGCCAAGCCAAAATGAGAAATACAACCCTGACCCAACAGAAACTGCACAACCCTAAGCCCTAAGCCCTAAACCCTAAAACCTAGGCCCTAAAGCCTAAACCCTAGAACCCTAAAGCCCGAAACCCTAAACCCCAGAAGCTGAGGAGAGGTAGACAACCCTAAACTTAGGACGCCGTGGTAAGGCAACCGTTGGGATGGTTTGGAAGAGTTATTTAAGCTAAAAGTACATGATTTTAAAGTGGTTTGAACAAGCGAATAGGATGTTTTCGTGCACAGGGGGGAAGTGATGTAGAAAGTGGTGTGGGACATTCGCAAAAGTGCAATGGCTATTCGAAAATGTGATCTTGAAGTGATCCGGGCTACTCGCAGAAGTGATTTGAACCTTGTGGCTACCAGGGGCAGTCCTTGGTTCCTTCTGTACAGGGATTATTTGTGATGACTCAACCAGACGACGCCTGAGTCGGCTGCCGGCCACGTGCTGGCATTACGCCTAAGACTGCGCCTGCCAAGTGATTTGAACAGGGGTCCCACATCACCCACAATCAGTTTTCCAGCCAGTCTTCTCTGCGATCTAGGACCCGGAAAGCGATTTCAAATTCGTTTGAGGCTCGAAAAAAGCGATTTCCAAGTGTTCTGGGTCTTGAGAGTGCGATTTCCAACTGATATTGGGCCTCAAAAAGATTTCACAGTGATTTGGGACCTCCACAAGTGATTTCACAGTCATTGAAGGCTTGCCAAAGTGATTTCAAAGTGATTAGGGAGTTGCATAGTGGATCTCCGAGGATTCGCATCCTTGAAAGATTCACTAAGGCTTGCTTAATAGATAGTGACTCTATTGAATCCGTGCTCGAGACTTTCAAATCACTTGTTAAACGCTTTTCAGGACAATTGAAATCAGCCTTCCGGGGCACTGGTTTTGCAATCACTTTTGCAAGTCACTTTGAAATCACTTTATAAAATATTGTGTTTTCATGTTCCCATGGTTGCCTGCCGTCCGACGTCGTAACCCTAAACCCTAAACCTTAAAACCTAAACCCTGAACCTCAAAAGCCGAAACCTTGGAACCTGAGGAGAGTGACAACGTCTACAACGTCGGCACCGACTTCCAGGGCGTGATCCCGGGCGCGCAGACTTTGCACTCCCGCTTCCCGGATGTGGATTCAGAGGGTTTAGGGTTCAGGGTTTAGGGCCCTAAACCCTCAACCCTAAACCCTAAACCCTAAGGGTGTGGGGTTTAGGGTTTGAGTTTTTTTAGGGGTCTGCACAGAGGTTTACACGCGGAGCTTTTTTTGTTTTATGGAGCTTCATGACTTGAGTAATGAGGCTTTGGGGCTTCGGGCCCGGGAGTACTGCTTGTGTTATCTATGTTTTTTTGGGTTAGGGTTTAGGGTTTAGGGTTTGTAAGTAAGAACGAACCACTCTACCTATTTCTATTTTGGGGGTTCCTTATTATAGCTATCCTATAAAAGGCGCCCCAAACCCTATTCTCATCATTAAGGCCCCTATATTAAGCCCCAAAGCTCGGCAGTAGCAGCCTGAAAAGCTGCAGAACCAAACAGCCTCAATCCTTAAGCTTGGGTTCAGGGTTCAGGGTTTCGGGTTTAGGGTTTAGAGTCCTGTCTAGGGAGATCCCAGCACTGCTTGTCCTGAATTTCCGCTTTGGAAACTTTTGGAGTTCACTCCAAATATTAGCCGCTTCAAGACAATTCAGCCGAAACCCTAAACCCCTAAACCCTAAACCCCAAACCCTAAACCCAAAAACTCTAAAACTGCGAGCACAGGATTCGCCAAGATGATGCACCAGCGGGTAGCCCTTCGCCTCCTGGGGTGTCGGATTTTCGGGTCTAGTTGTTCAGCCCTAAACCCTGAACCCTAAGCCCTAAACCCTAAACCTTAAACCCTAAAGGCCCTAAACCCTAAACCTTAAACCATGAACCCTAAACCTTAAAAAATAAACCCTTAACCCTGAACCTTAAACCCTAAACCCTAAACCTTAAACCCTAAACCCTAAACCTTAAAAAAATAAACCCTAAACCCTAAACCGTGTTCAGGGTTCCGGGGTTTGTGGTGTCGTTCGGGTTTTAGGATTCCGAGCTTTTGGACTTCGGACTGAGCATGTGTGTAGTTCTCTTAGTGAGTCTGGGGGCTTCTGTGTTTAGGCCTTTGCATATGTATATGTATGTGCTGCTGACATGTATATGCATACACATAATATATATATATATATATATAGGGAGAGAGAGCGAGAGAGAGAGAGAGAGACAGAGAGATCCGTTTCAGTCTAATATATATATATATGTAGAGAGAGAGAAAGAGATCCTTTTCGGTCCAATATATACATGTATATATATATATGCCCATATATATATATACATCTGCATACACATACACTACATATATATGTATACACACATACGCCGGCACAGATCTACATATCTGCTTGCCTGTCCGTTTGCACGTCTGTCCATCTCTCGCTCTTTCTCTATCTCACTCTCTCTGTCTCTCTGCCTTCTGGCTGTACGCGGGGGGTATGTGTACACATTTTCCGTCGAACACTGGTTCACACAGCTATACACATATATGGATCTATATATATATATATGCAGAGAGAGAGAGAGAGATAGAGAGAGAGAGAGATAGAGCAAGACTTGTTCACTCTAAAGCCCTAAACCCTAAACCCCTAAACCCTAAACCCTAAAGTTTGTTTTTGAGCCTTGCACCCCAGACAGGCAGGCCTCCTGCACCGCACGGGCGTGGAGCATGCAGAGGGCCTTCAGTTCTTCAAGCAGGCTGCCGTTTGATGACATGTGTGTGTGTGTGTTACAAAGGATCTATAGGGTTCCTTCAAGGGGATCTATCAAGGGATCTATAGGGTTCTATAACGTGTGTGTGTGTGTTACCAAGGCTTTTGGGTTTAGAGTTTATGGTTTCGTAAATGTCTCATGAAGATCGTATAACAACCTTACACAGCCCTATGAAACCTTTTCAGAATCCTATGTAACCTTGTAAGAACCTGTGCCCTAAACAAGCCCTAAAACCCTAAACCCTAAAACCCTAAACCCTAAAACCCATGAAATCTAAACTCTAAACCCTAAAACACATGAAGGCTCGGCGGAGGGAGCCACAACGCCGTCTCGGCAGGTGCTTGCACCCTTTCTGACCAGCGACTCTCAGCCCGGCGTCGAGGCCTTCACTGCGTCGTTTTGCCGCAGGGTTTCATGGTTTAGGGTTTAGGGCTTAGGGTTTAGGGTTTAGGGTTTAGGGTTTAGGATCGAGGTGTCTTTGCCTTTGTGTGTGTGTGTGTCGCATATGCATTTTGTAAGGGCTTTTGCAGGTCTTCACCCGAGACACCATACCCACCCCATACCCCTACCGACACCCTAAACCCTAAACCGTAAACCCTATTCGCAGGAGCTTTTGCAGTGCACCCGTGCAGCACGACGATTCTTGCAGTCTTCTGAGCGCCTCGCTTCAGATTAAGATAGGGGCCTTAATAATTAGAATAGGGTTTTGGGGGGGTTCCTTTTCATAGTTGTAGTATAGTATACCCCCAAAACCCTATTCTAATTATGAAGGCCGCTATACTAGGCCTTTGGCAAAGGTTTCGGGGTTAGGCGTTTCTGGTTTGAGGGTTTGCGGCCTTAGCCTTGAGGCTCAAGGCTTTTAGGCGTCAGGGTTTAGGGTTTAGGGTTGTTTGCGGTTTTTGGTTTGAGTGTTTAGTGTTTAGGAATAGCTTAAGTTTTTGGGGCTCATTCTTGCAACTTCATTTAATTGAGGGGACTATTCCTTCAATTATAGAGGAAGTGTTATTTATTCTGATGGAGGGAATCTGCCTTAATTCAGGGGCAACAGGCTCCCTGGGGGGGATGCTAAAACGTGCCTGGATTTCGGACCTCTATTTTCTTATTCTTGAGGGGTTTAGGGTTTAGGGGACCTCTATTTTCTTAGCTTGAGGGGCGTTTTGTTAGACGTCCTTATTGTAAGCATACTATAATATGCCCCACAACCCTATTTTTGAATTTCTGGTTTCTCTAAATGATTATCCCAAAACCTTAAACCCTAAAATTCCTGGGGTTCATAATTACATGATTATACCTAAACCGTGACCCAAACACCCCAAAACCCTAAACCCTTATAGTAGCCCTTATAGGGCCCTTTCAGGAACCCTTTAAAGGAACCCTATTGTGAATCGCTTGAGCATATCGCATGAGCCCAGGCACGTGGAGGACTTGACTCCTCTCCTCCGCAGCGGCATGTGGGCAACTGGGATGCTGTGAACTCTGATTAATATAGTAGCTTAAAGAATTACCACTATTATTGTTTGGGTTCCTTGGTATAGATATATTAAAAAAGAGCTTAAAACCCTATTCTAATTAATTAAGGCCACCACATTGTTGAAGGACAGACTTCAATGCAAGTGAAGAGTCTTAGACGTTGTGCGCCGGGGGGGCGTCACAGTTCGGGACGCTCACCTGGAACTGTAATATAAGGGCCTTAAATAATTACCTATACCATTTTGGGGGGTTCCTTATATTATAATCATAGTATATTATACCCCAAAGCCATATTCTAACTATGAGGCCCCTACATTAGGGCTCTTAAATTTAAATTGAAAGACCTCCGTCCTCCCCAACCCCAAACCGTAAAGCCCCCAAACTCACATCCCTAAAACTCTGCCATAGACTCAAACGAAGCTCGGGATGATCACTCTGAGATGGATTTAGCAACCTGGTTTAAGTGCAGGCCCACCATGAGCAGGACACGCAGCGCGAAAGCCCACTGCAGCCCTTCGAGAACAAAAAACCTCAGACAGAAAACCCTGAACTAGCACGCCTTAATGCCGGCAACTTAGCCAGAAAACCGTAAACCCTAAAAACTTAAACAGAAAACCCTCAACCCTAACTAGTAAGCCGTAGTCCCTCAAAGCCGAAATCACTGCAAATTCCGCTCTTGCGCCCAAAACCCTAAACCCTAAACCCTAAACCCGAGCAAGCCTCGGGCTTCCAACTGCAACGAGCTGGCCGCCCCCTACTGCTAGGGTCCTTAGCAATTAGAGTAGGGTTTTAGGCTTCCTTTAGGGGGGGTTCTTAAGTTCTATAAGGGCTACTACAAGGGTTTAGGGTTTAGGGGCCTTAATATTTAGAAGAGGGTTTTGGGGATTTCCTTTTCAGGGTTCCTTAAAGGGTTCTATAAGGGCTACTATAAGGGTTTAGGGTTTAGGGGCCTTAATATTTAGAAGAGGGTTTTGGGGCCTATGCTACAATTATATTAAGGAAGCCCCAAAACAGTATAGGCAATTTTTAGGCTTCTATGTTACGCAACCCTACAAAAGCAACTGGACCTAGAGGACAGTGGGTTTGGGTGCCCATTATACTATATTTATAAATAATAACCCCCCCCAAAAAAAATAGTATTGGTGATTATTTAGGCCCTTACATCACTGTGAGGCTCGGGTGACTCAGGAACTCAGGTTTCCAATACCCAACCTTTTTTGAAACTTCTTGGGTTCGTATAACTTAGTAGTAATCTGAAAGTTTAACCTCTGAAAGTTTAACCTTCTTTTTCTCTGGCCTATTGGGGAAGTAAGGTAAGCAATACAGGGGCCTTAATAATTAGAGTAGGGCTTGGGGTATATTATACGATACCTATAATAAGGAACCCCCGAAACCTTGTTCTACAGAGCCAGAATAGGGTTATACTGAAGGTTATAAGTGCCCTAAGTAGGGTTATCTTAATGATAACCTTACTTACTAAGTTCCATGAGCCTTAAAGTAGGCCCACGGGATGATTGATGCAACTGGTTTTGATTATGGGCCCCTAAAGCCTGAACCCCAAACCCCTAAACCCTAAACCCTATAAACCCTAAACCCTCAACCCTTGGTCGAGGTGGTGGCTGACTGCCAGGCGCATGCGCAGCAAGCCGGTCAGTCGAGCATGGTGTGCTGGTGCAGCCCAGAGCAGCTCGGCGTTGGCAAAGTTTGAGATTTCAGGTTTAGGACCGTTTAGGGTTTAGTTTGGGGTTTAAAGTAGCGACCTAAAGATTTACCTGTACTATTTTGGGGGGTTCCTTATTTTCATTGTGGCAGAATATACCCCAAAACCCTCTTCTAATGACTAAGGCCCCTATATTAGGACCGCTTAGGATTAAGGCTTTTTACGCCGTTATGGGTTCCTTGAAGGGTTTTTTAAGGCTTCAAGGGTCTCCTAAGGGTTCCTTTGCGATTTAGGGTTTAGGGGTTTAGGGTTTAGGGTTTAAGGGTGCTCACAAGGGGTTTAGGGTTTAGGGGTTTCAGGGCTAAAAAAATGTCGGGTTAAAGGTTGGGGTTTTTGAGGGTCTTTGCGACAAGCCTTGATCCCTAAACCCTAAACCCTGAACCCCAAACCCTAAACCTTAAATCCCTAAACCCTAGACCCTAAAACCGCAATGACAGGTGGGCTGAACAACAGTTCGACCTTAGACCCACACCCTGTCTAAGAATGAAGCGTGGGCCCTTTAGACCTCGAGCTGACTATGAAGATGGTTCGGTTTAGGGTTTAGGGTTTAGGGTTTAGGGTTTCGGTTTAGGGTTTAGGGTTTAGGGTTTAGGGAAACCCTAAACCCTAAACCCTAAACCCTAAACCCTAAACCGACAGGGTTAAGAGATGGAACAACAGACGCCGACGACAGTCCGATCCCATTGCTTTGATGAGTTCCTTGCAGCTTTGGCAACATGTGCTTTCTAAGGTTTAGGGTTTAGGGTTTTCGGGTTTAGGGTTTAGGGTTTTAGGGTTTAGGGTTTAGGGTTTTAGGGTTTAGGGTTTAGAGTTTCCAAGTATGTTGGTTGCCCCGCTGGCCATCGGGGACAGCTCGCAGGAACGAATGCCAAGGTGGTTACAGCTCCCAGCTGGGTGTGGGAAGCTGACTGCCGATCCAGCTGGGGCTATATATGGGAGTTTCCGAAAATTAGGGTACCTTATTTTGGGGTCCTTATAATAAGGACCCTACTATTTAGGGCACTATATTGGGGTCCCCTATTTTCGGAAACCCCCATATAGAGGCCTCCATGATGACGAGGATCGAATCCATCATCCTCAAACGCAAGGCAAGGATCCAGGCGCACCACAGGGTTTAGGGTTTAGGGTTTAGGGTTTCGGGTTTAGGATCTTTGGCGCTTGCGGCGCAGCGCCCCAAAGCTGTTGGATTCGCGCTCTTCATATCGTAGACTCCTGATTAACGACACCCGCCCCTAACAAGGTGTATCCAGAGACTCCAATATCCCTTAATATTCCTTAATTAAGCCTTAATTAAGGAATATACCTTAAATCATATTAAGCATCCTACTATGATTTTGCGGAATATTCCCTCATTAAGGGATGTTGGAGTCTCTGGGTATAATCTTTGTATTATCGCCTGAAGGAGGCGGGAGGGGGGGGTATATCAAATAGGGATCTGCACTGGCATTTTTGTGCTGCAGCATTGTCGCATGTTCGGAAGAGCCTCAGGCTTGGGGTTTAGGGCTTAGAGCTTAGGGCTTTTAGGGTTTAGGGTTGAGGGTTTGGGGCTTAGGGCTTGGGGTTTAGGGTTTAGGGCTTAGGATGTAGGGTTCAGGGTTTGCGGTTTGGGGTTTAGGGCTTAGGGCAGCATCCCCACCAAGACTTCAAGCCCTGAACCATCCAGACGCTTCCAGATTCCCTCATAGAGCAGACTCTAGACCCGACAAGCCCGAAACGCTACAGCAGCAACACAGGGTTTAGGGTTTAGGGTTTTAGGGTCTAGGGGTTTGGGTTTTTAGGGTTTAGGGTTTTAGGGTTTAGGGTTTAGGGTTTTTAGGTTTTAGGGTTTAGGGTTTAGGGCTTTAGGGTTTAGGGTTAGCAACACAACACCCCCAAAGCCCTAAACCCCCAAAACAGCCATTACACTTACACCCAAAAGGCCAACCCCATGACCTTCACTGTCTGGTGCTTAGTAGGGAATGGGTTTAGGGTTTAGGGTTTAGGGTTTAGGGTCCTTAAGGGACTATCAAAGGGATCCGTTCCCCCCATTCCTTACTAAGCACCAGACAGTTCAGGACGCCGGTGCACCTGACACCCCTTCCGGAGCGACTTCGGCACTTGGGCGAAAAAAAGAGTGGTAGCTTAGGGTAAGTTTAGGGTCGAGGGTTTGGGGTTTGGGGTTTAGGGCTTAGGGTTTAGGGTTTAGGGTTTTAGGGTTTAGGGTTTAGGGTTTAGGGCTTAGGGTTTAGGGTTTGGGGTTTAGGGCTTTGGGTTTTAGGCCTTATTTGAAGCATCTGGGGGCTCCCGCGTCATTTGTGTTTGCACATCGGGTTAGAGTTTGGATCCTAGGATAGGAATGCCTAAGGAGGTATCTATAGGCTTGGGTCTTTGAGTTTCTGACTCGTTTTTCTGTGTTTGGAGCTAGGGGTAGAGACGCGGGTATGCTGGGGGATTAGGGGTTTTCAGGGTTTAGGGGTTCAGGGTCGAGGGTTTAGTGGTTTACGGGTTGACTTAAGACTTAAGGTTAAGGGATGGGCTTTGGGGTGCCGCCTGCACAAAGGAGGACACCATCCTCGCAAGATCGGCCGGGGTCTTCGTACCGCCCTCCAAAGTCCATCTGGTTCAGGGATGCTGAGGGTAGCGAGTTGATTGATAAGGCTTGTCGCCGTGCTTGCAAGATCTTCAGGGATCCGCTGACCGGGTTTAGGGTTTAGGGTTTAGAGTTAGGAAGTAGGGTTATGAGTCAGATAGATTGCTAAACTGATCTCTGCTCGTAACCCCCGGTTACGGGTACTTCTAAACCTGCATGACATCGTTGGTCACCCTTCCTAAACTCTAAACCCTAAACCCTAATAGCGATTGGGATGGATGGAAACAGCCCCTAAACCCAAAACCCTAAACCCTGAGCCCTCAACCCTTGGCTCTAAACCCTAAGCCCGAAACCATTAGCCCTAAGCCGAAAAACCCTAAGCCCAAAGCCCTAATCCCAAAGCCCTCGTATTCGGTAGATTTCCCGACTATGCCCTAAACTTAGAAGCCACCCAAATACCCCTAGTCTAATCACTAAGGCTTCTACTTCAACGACCAGGGGACTTGGCAAGTAAGGTATAAGTAATGTTACTCTAGTTACTTGGGGTCTAGGGTTCAGGGTCTACTCATACATCCGATGAAGGTACTTGTAGCCATGCTTGATCATTTTTTGGGGAAGTCTTTAAAGGCTTTGGGCTGTGCTTCCCTGGCTTCTTCGGGTCAGGCAAGTCTACCAACAGAAATGGCTGTATGCACCCTGGCAGCACGAGCTCTTGCTACGCCTCGTTTTTTTCCATGGTTCAGGGGTTTAGGGCTTTAGGGTTTAGGGGTTCAGGGTTTCAAGTTTAGGGTTTGGGGTTTAGGGGTTTAGGGGTTTCGGATGGTTTCGGGGTTCAGGGGTATAGGGTTTAGGGTTCAGGATCTAATGTAACTAACCCCCAGAAACACATACGCAAATTTTCGCAGTGGGCTACTGAACAGCAACGCAAAGCCATAGGTCGTGACGAATAGTATGCTCATTCACAAGAGCAAGCCTGATTCACATCCCCCCTCAACCCTAAACCCTAAACCCTAAACCCCTAAACCCCTGAGCCCCTAAACCCTAAACCCCAAACCCAAAATAGAAAAGCAGAAGATGTGAGTAGCGTGCGCGCCTGGAGCATGAGGTAGGCCGTTGAAGAGAGAAAGAGCCGAGAAAACCAGAATGCATTAGGGTTTAGGGTTTAGGGTTTGGGGTTTAGGGTTTAGGGTTTAGGGTTTAGGGTTTGGGGTTTAGGGTTTAGGGTTTTAGCTCAAAGGTTTAGGGTTTAGGCAGCCTGCCACAAGCCATTCGTGTTACTTGTATAGGATCCCTGCATTATGTATATTTCGGTCTGTATCAAACCCTAAATCCTAAACCCTAACAAAGCAAGTAGGTCCCAGTAGGTTAAACCCTAAGCCCAAACGCATCCCTTGGCCCTTACTATAAAGGACGCCGAAAGCCTATTCTAATTATTACGGTCCCTATACTACACCCAAACCATGCCCAACCAGAAGCCTTGCTCTTGTATGAGCTCTTCTACAAAGAATCTCCCGTAGGAACCGTGCCAAACGAACCCTCATAGGAAACCTCAAAAAAACCCTTTCAGAACCCACGACTTAAACCCCACACCCCTAAACCCCTGAACCCCTAAGCCTAAACCCTAAACCCCTAAACCCCTACACCCTAAACCCTAAACCCCTACACCCTAAACCCTAAACCGAACCCTGTCGGGCGAGGTTTCCCAAGCCTACGTCCAAAGCGAATCGGAGACTTCGGGTTGGCGGATGCCTGGATCTGCACAGGAATTGTGGGTTTAGGGGTTTAGGGGTTTAGGGTTTGATGCTTCCTGGGTGTTTGTTCATCGCTGTTTTATGGTGGCTTATTGGGGTGTCAGAGTGGGTGTCGACACTTAACTCGTTCTTCAATACTCTGCTTTTGATGTTTCTGGGTTCTTGCAAGTTCGAATTTATTGAAAGCTTAACTTGTTTCTTAGGGTATTCGAGGTTCTGGGTGGTTCACTTACTAGGGTTTGGGATAAGAGTCGAGGCTTTGGTGTTGTGAAACATAATTTATATAAGGTTTTGCCCTAAACCCTAAACCCTAAACCCTAAAGGTTTAGGGCTTAGGGTCCATATTCCTAGACCTAAACCCTAAGCCCGAACCACCGAAACTCTAAATCCGAAACCCCAAACCCTAAACTACAAAC
>CAJNDV010035996.1:0-14069 GCA_905221635.1 Symbiodinium sp. CCMP2456
CAGGAAGATATCAACGTCTGGTAGATTTGCTCCAAGATGGCAGTCTTGTCGCTGAGGCAAATGTCTGAGCAGGTACGGCCGGCAAGCTCTGCCGAGATCTTCTCGAAAGAATGTTTTGGAGCAGAAACAACGGAGGAAACAAGATGGCTCGGCTATGCGGAGCGGCTCAGACTCTCTCTAAGGTCACTGGGCCCCTTCTTTGATCCTCTGCGAAGCTGCGTGGTGCGAATCACCTGTCAGCAGCGGAAAGCGAGCCTAAGTTTGGGAAGAACTTTTATCCCCCCCGGTCCGGGTTCCCGGGCTTGAGCGCTGTTGGCTCAACGAAAAACGTTAACGTGAACACGAGAGAGTCTGCGCATGCCCTCGCTTTTCGACATCCCTGAGCATGAAACTCCAGATTTCCCTCTGCCTGCTCCAGTGGCCGAAGCCCCAGCTCCTTCCGTCTTCTAGCTGACATCATCTTGTCGTCTTCGAAAAAAAGCGCCAGTAATGATTCATCCGATGGTAGAGCTCGTACTCCCGGTGCAGTAGGCCCCGTTCTTCGTCAATGGGTTGGCCACTGTGAACCTACCTCGCGATCACCCCGGGGTTCATTTGGGCCTCCTTGATCGCCAGGAGTTCCAAGCTCGTCCGCTTCTCTGCCCCTTTGATCACCATGACATCCGTCTCCAACTTGTCGCACACATTTCTGCTGTCGGTCACTACACAGCCTTTGACTTTAGGCAGGGTGCTATCTGGATGATGAAGCCCGCTCATGCCATAGAGCATGTCGCTCCATTGATAATGCGCGGCATAAAGGTGGTCCTCCCCATTCACTGCCACCTGTGCCTCCGCCGATCCAGCGATCGATACGTTGGCTGTGCCAGGCAATCGGACTAACTGCCTGATCCTCTGCTAGCTCTCGGGTGCTCATTCCCAGGAAGATGCCCTGCATAGAGCCGCCGTCGATGCGGTTGCCATGTGCAACATCTACCCAGGTGACCAAAACGACCTCCTGCTTTTCCTCCTAGGCGTGGATCTTCATGCGGTAGCTCTGTTTGCTCTTGGCGAAGGCCAACAGCATTTTCATTTTCGGCAGCAGGTTATTGTCCACGCTGCTCCTCGTAACCTCAGTCAGGAGGAGTCCTACTTCGGTCGCAAGATACGGAGCGACCTGCCGCGCATGCCACGATATGCCTCCTAAGAGCTCTCGGAGTTGGCTTGTCTCACGTTCTGTTGTGGGCTGGCTTTTGTCCTTCCTACGGTTGCTGTTCACACTTATCTCGTGGAGGTTCTCGAGGTAGGACGTTTGTGATAATTCCAAACCCTCACCGGTTTGTTCAATCATCACTCCGCATTGGGTGAACCTGTCGGCCTCCCCATCACCCCACCTAAACTTCTCCTTGATGGCCTGAACCGTGCTCCTCGAACAGAAAGTCATCAACATGACCGCTCACCATCCCACGAAGCTCACCCCAAAGCTTCTCGAAGGACCCAGCAACAGGCGATAAACGAGAACCTTCGGAACCCAGGTGAGAGAGAAGGTCATCAACTGAGCGTTACCCTTGCAAAGGCGCATCAACAAGTCCACAGCAAGCCTTACGGACTCCGGTGATTGACCCTTCCGGGATGTTGAGAGCTCTGCAGATGTCAGGGCAGGGGATACAGTTAAGCTTGTCAGGGTACTGACGGCCTGCAGGAAAGCCCCCGTCACATTCCCTTTCTGGACTCACCACCGCTTCCAGGCTGCCATCTGCAACATGAGTTGTCTTGTCTGGCGGGTCATGACAGGAGATGCTGTCGCTCGATGTTCATAGCCGCCGTCCTGACATCCAGACAACACCGCCCTGGCCTTGGCCTTCTGCGACCCATCCTTTCTCAACTTCCATGTAAGGATCCATCGCGTGCCTATGGCCTGGGAATGGTCAGGGATAATCTTGAACGCCTGGGAGGCCGCGAAGTTCTTGACCTCGATGGCCTTCGCGCCGCCTGATCTTTTCATTGCATGTTTGCTTTTGCTGGACTGGAATTCACTCCTTTGCTGGACTATGCATGTGTGCATGAATTTGTTCTTTGCATGCTGGTGAGATTCGCGTTGTCTGTCTGTTGGATGCCATGACGCCTTGAACAACACGGTCTGGTCAGCCTCGGTGACTCTGGGCCTCTCTCTCCCCCTTGTCTCCCTCCTCTAAGGTTTCCTTAGCCACCTTTTTCCACTTAGTGGCTAACCTGTTGTTTGCCCTAACCACGATCTCCCTACCGTAGATCAAAACCACTATCTCGCAGTCGCCGACGCCATGGTTCCGACCGCAGAATGGGCGAGCTCCAAGAAAGTGTCTTCGGTAAGTGCTGCTCCAAGTGGATGTGGTGGAAAGCGGTCTTTCTTTCAACAAGCCCCGCTTACATCTTGACCTGGGCAACGACGACACGAGACGAGCTGTAACAGATGCTCTCGGGGCCCATAAGCCCACTGATACAGGCTGCTGACATGACGGCCGTCCGATGACCTGGGTCCAAAAACTTGACTTATGCTGCAACAGACCTACCACATTTGGCAGCTCCGTGCAATGGTGTTCTCAGAAAATCGTCCGCTGCCAGTTGACTAATACCATGTCTTCGTGGAGATGAAGTCATCCCGGAAATGAGCTGGCTGATGAGCAGAACCTACAGCGAAGCTTTGCCCATCAATGTTTTTTGGACTTGCGCCTGGTCATGGAACTGCACACGGTGCCCAAGCCCTCAGACGGCTACGCAAATGCATATGCTGCAAGCGCCCAGGCACTGAGGCGGTTACGTCCGTTATACTACAAGCCTTGTGACAGTGACTTTAACAACAAGCCTTTCTGCATGCCGGCCACTTACATGTTGACGACTCTGCATGCCCTCGAGATGTTCTGATTTTTCTGATGCTAGGTGCTCGGTCTACCCTAAACTAGGGTAGCTGTGATTGCCCCAACAGGAGCCTTTTACTTCAGCGTATTTGATGTTTCTCTTGCTTTGTTGTTTATCTTCAATATGTACTTTTAGTCGTCTGAATAAGTTGTTTCACTCAGTATTGTCATTATAGTTTGTCACCGTCCCTCCTGACTTGGTTTTCGCTTTGACTTTGTTCCTGGGCATTAACTGGTCAGCTGGGACAAGCCTTTTAACTGGAACTACACAGTTGGTCAATGTACCAGCCTTTTCAAAACAGTCACTGAGGGACTAGTGTGATTTGCCTTATGTTCCGTCGCATTCTTTTGTGGCGTAGCAGTGATTGTCAGCCTGACGTCTAGTTGTTTAGTCTAGTTGGACCCTCGTCTGGCGGAGTCCGAGTTGCGAGAGCGTAAACTGTGAACCCTCAACCGGTGGCAAACCCTAAGCGGAAGCCGCAAGCCTCGTGTGGTGGCAGGGGCCGGGGAGTCACAAGGAAATCGTTTTCGGGTCGCAAGTGAGGCGGTTTTTGGGGCCAGAAGTGAGTCGGGCCGCCCCTATGCAGATCGGCACAAGGCGTCAAGTTGTCCCTGCACAGTCGAAGATACAGAAAAGAGAGCGGATGAGGGGTAACATCATGCCCCATACATGTGCTGAGGAGCCTCAGACTTGATTCGAGACGTGGCGCTGGCAACCTCCCAGTTCTTGGCAGCATTAGGTAGCTCGCTTTCACACCCAGAACCATGACATGCCTTGGCCTCGGCATCATCTCAAGCTCAGGTTCTGGGGCGCAACAAAATCTGCACCGCTGAACTGGGATCTGGCACAGCGCAATGGTTGGCACAAAGTGCCTTCGCTCTGCGACCCTCGATGATGACTTACTGTGTTTGCTTGTTGAGCGGTTGCCCTACGGCCAGACTTTTATGGTCGCGCAATCTCAGGCCGGTCTCCCTCACTTCGCAGCAGGCTTTATGCGAAACTGGGGCCGGGACACCTTCATCGCACTGAAGGTGTGCGGGGTAAGAAAGAAGCAGGCAAGCTTGAACGATGCCGGTGAGAACTTGTATCTTGCAGCTGAATTGTGGCTGAGGAAAGCCAGCAACGCAACACCTGCATACCCCACGCATATGCAGATGCCCAGAGGATGCCAGAGACATGTTGCCGGCCCTGGTTCATTCCCCAACCCCAAGTTCTTGGAATTCGCCCGTCTCTTGTCCCACAGGGGTGCCTGCTGGTCACGGGGCACTTTCAGGAGGCCGGGTACTTTGATGCCTGCGCCAATCCGCCCTTGAGCATCCAGCAGGTGGCTGTTGATAGTATGTTCTGGCGGGCACTGTGGACCTCAGGCTCGGGACACTCTTCTGGTCTATGCAAGCGTCATTCGCCATGGCCTGTGTCCTAACCTCCTGGATGCGGCCAACCGCCCGCGCTACAATGCTCGAGACGCGACCTGGTTCTTTATGCAGGCCGGAAGCCGGAGAGACGGAGGATTCTTGTTGAGACGCAGCACGTGCAGTGACAGGCAATTCAGGATTACGTGGCGGAGTCACCGGAGGGCGAGAGCTTCCTTGCCGCCCCAGTCAGCTTAAAGTGGCCTGCGAAGGAAGGGGTCTACAGGCTTTATAGTAAACTTTATAGGGCCTTTAGACCATCTATGGCCTTGGCAAGGGACGACAGTTGTGAGTGTCTCTTCAGGCCTAGAGAGTGGTGGATCCGACCTAGCAGCAAATGCATTGATGGCAGAGCTCCGCAGGACTGGGATCCAGATCTTGCCCACATGGAGGTCGCTGAGCTTCATAAGGGCACATTCCCATTTATGGTAACGTGGGGTAAGGTGAAGACGATCGCCGACCTAATCCATTTGATCTTCTCAGCGCATGCGAAGGCTCGACGATACGGTAATTTTAAATGGGGATTTGCAGTGGTGGCAGATCTGCTTCAGATTCTTGCGGCGGTCTAGACCTTGGCAGTTCCAAGCCTTGATCGTGCTACGCACCTCCTGAAGTGCAGGGTAGGATCGCGAGTGCCACCTCATGTTCTTTCCTTCGTGCAGGGCATCAACTTCCGCGAGTGGGGTGCAGGACGAGGTCCCGATGCTGGAAAAGGCAGCATGGCCTGAACTAAGACTGTAGTGTACTATAGTCAATAGTGAGTGTGAAGATGCAAAGACAAAGCCTACAAGTGACTGGAGGAATCGATGATGACATGAGCGAGTGGGGCTTCGATGTCAGCGTAAGGCCGGAGCAATGGTCTCTGCAAACGACTTTCAAGAAAAAGACGGACAGAGAAGGTTCCAAGTTTCACATCCCGCACATGCTCGGCTTTGAGATTCCTTTTACGAGCGATCCGTGGTGATGTGAGGCTTGACGAGAAGACCGGCTTTATCTTCGGAGGGAGCGAGCACAACTGCGGCCCCTCGGCTGCGACCCTTTCCGTGGCCCCAGTAATTCATGAAAGAGCTCGGGTCGTGACTGTGAGAGTCTGTGACAGGCACGGACAAGTCTATACGTAAGTTCCTCGATGAATTTCTGCAGCACATTGAAGAAGCCAGGCGAGTTTAGGGACAGCCACCTACCATGCATCCAAGCTTGCCCTCAGAAGTCATCGCAAGATAAGTCGCAGAAGAAGCAGCCCCGATGGCGAAATGCTCGGCGCAATCCGACCCGAGGCACGTGGATGGATAAGATGGGCTCTTCGGCCAAGGCCACCAAGCACACACCATGTCGGAGTGAGCTGATCCGAATTTGCAGATCCCTCCGGAACCATGGTGACAGGCCGGCAACAAAGGGAAACCTGCCACACCTCGTGACGGAGCAGCGGTGGAGCCATGGCCAACATCGGGTGAGCTTGTTGATCATCGACAGCTAGCTGGCAGCTAGCACTCTCGAGGGAGTACTATGAGAATTAAGTGTGGAAAGGTTGTTGTTTCAAGGCCACAAAGGCCGCTGTGTGGCATGTCCTTTGGGAGTTCAATCGGGCCAAAACTGCTGTTGCTGATGACAAGCATGATGCGACACGTTTGCCCTCGCAAGTAGTTTAAGCTCGCAGCATGCGTTGCAGGAAATTGTTGGTCTCCTCAAATCAGCTCTTCGGTGGCTCTCTAGCTTGAGAGACTCGGCTGTGTTGTGGCAGACTGTCGGGTGGCCGTTGATTGTAATCTTTACCAAGCACTGCATGGCGCAGCACTTGCGGGAGATAAGACTGGCCGGGAGTCACTTGGCATCGTAGACATCCGGGTGCGCCGGTCGACAGCAATGTGCACGAACATGTCGAGTTGTTTGCTCAAAACCTTCGCATAATCAACCACACGTCAAAAGTCAATAGTGGGCCATACACGCAGACAGCATGAGTGGCATGTGCTACCCTTTCACACCTTGCATTACCTGTAGTCTCTCCCTCGCGCCAGCTTATAGCTAGCATCTGCCTGTGTTCACCCCCCAAGTACACAGTTTTGCCAGTTTTGCCTGCATCTCATCTGTTTTGGCTTCCCAAGTCCCACGTCCTTCCGATTTTGTCTATCAAACGATAACGAGAGCTGAGGCAGAGATGTCTTCCCCCATGAGCAGGTGAAGACTGCCTCCGGTCAGCCGCTGAAATACAAAGACTGGGATAGCAGGCTCTCAGAAAACTTCGAACGCCTGTCGCTCAGCCGCACCAGAGGGACATCTTTCCCTGCCCTTCTCTTTGTCATTGTTTTCTCTTGACGGCCTGTTGCTGTCACCATTGGCGTTGCGGTTTCTAGCTGACTGCAAATGTACTGGTAGGGATTGCCGTTCGCATACAGACCAGTGTGCAGAATGTCGTGTAACAGGTCTGTGTCAAACTGCCCTCTGGAAATGATCAGCTTAGCTGAGCTCGCATAGCGCCGGAAGCTTTGCAGTTCACAGCCGCACAGCACTTCGAGGTTCTGGATTAGCCCGGATGAGAAAACAAGCGCACCGGTGGCTGGTATCTACCGCGACACGGTCGGAGCCACGCGCAACCTCGCTGATTCGAGCATGACTCTGATCATAAGGCAAAGCCTTAAAGCTCAAACCAACTTCGGCCTGTCTTAGTGCGCGCCTCAGGCAAGTGGCAAGATTACCAGCTTCGACCGAACTTTTGCATCGCTATGACGGTGGCACCAGAGCTTTTCGTGCCTGAGCATGCCAACACTGCGCTGCAGGCCGGCCCCGAAAGTACCAAACCTTGGGGTGGTCGTCGCGGGCTTGCCGCGGCTTGCCTGTTTGCTTGCCTCGCCCGCATTCGCCCTCTGTCCCTCTTTTTCTTCACTCGCCCGTGCGCGACCTCTCCCTCTCTCTCTCTCTCTCGTGCTCTGTCTGGATCGCTCGCTCCGTAGCACGCCAAGGGCTACTGCGTCGGATTGATTTCGCTGTCAAGGCTCTAGCTAGGGATGCTTAAGCTGATCAGTGCAGGTTGTTGCGAGCCGACTGGTTGGGCCCCTTGGCATGTGCACGCTGGACCCTGCCGACAAGGATAAGATGCTGCCGTTTGCTGATGCTTTGGGGTTGTGGGTCGATCTATCCGGTTCGGGTTTCTGATGAGAAGAACTGCATTCTTATCCGCGCTGCGGGGATGGCGAAGGAGTACCATGGAGACTATCACAACGACAACGACTCGAGTGACCAGTCGATCGCCCATGGCTGGAATTACCATCAAGGTCCTGAGTGGGTGTGGCCACTAGGATTCTTCCTCGAGGCAGGAAGTCCATGGCTTCTTGATGTTTTTTGTTTTTAAGTTCTTTGGAGTTCGGAAGCTTGGGCTTGGGATGATGTATGGCCCTCCGGCTGGTTGCCAAGTGGAACGGCGAGGTGGGAGGCAAGATGAGATGTCCATGCTGTAATTATACTTGTTCCGCAGTGTCACCATCTGTGCTAACAGTGTTACCATTCAGGCTGCTGCCGCTGCTGTGGCTGCGCCACGGGTGTGTTCGTGATTTAGTGTTGTTTGAGTCCAGGTCTTCTGTGCAACACTTGCAACAGCGGCACAACGGCTATTTTCGTACATGCAGCGCAGGCTTCGATTGGACGATCGCAACTGGTGGTTGCAAGTTTCCGGCATGGTTGCCGCTGTTGCGATCACTGTTGTAACCCAGACCCATGCTTTGTTTGCCGTTCAGCCTTGCGGTCTTGACCCCCGTCCTTGCTGTTGTTTCTGCGCTGCGCAGTCGTCATGTGGTTGTCGTCGTTGGCAACCGTAAGGTCGCTTGTCTCACAATTCGTTTCCAGTGTCAATTGTTGTAAGTCGCAACGGGCAACGGGAGACTCCCACGGACGGTGCGAGTATACGGCTGTACAGCATACGGCAGACAGAGAGTCAGGATAGTTCAATGCGCAGAGTGCAGAGCATGAAAGCTAGGATCAACCGCAAGTGTCTCACCCGCAGCTCACTGAATCTATCCCGTGAGCATCAGGATATCCGAACGAGCTGGGAGGGAATATCGGAATCAGAGATCACGACGAACTGCAGGGGTCGCACTATCTTAGCATGTTGACGTTGCGATGTGCGCCAAGTCTCATTTCTCCTCTGGTTCTAGAGTCCTTTGATGTCAAATTCTGCCGCAAGCCTGGGTTGCAATGAGCCCTGTGCCAGCGCCTTCTGGTAGGCATGGAATCACTTTGGTTCTCTGGATGCTTCTTCATCTGCGCCAGCGCGCTATGCAATGCGAAGCTTGGCTGTTTTGCTGCCAGAGATAGCTTCTAACGTTGGATTCCGTGCATTTCTGTGCCGAAGCAGGTTTGAATGCGACAACCTGTTCGCTTGTGGCTCCCCGGATACCTCCCATAAGTTGTATTCGTGGAACCATGACAGGCGGCCGGGCAATAATGGGCGTAGGCTGCACCTACTTCCTCAACGCTGGCCTGCCAACCGAAGTTGCGTAGCAGTAAAGATGTCACGTTGGCCCACGCCCGCTCCGTCCAAGAATGGCTCCTGCCACATCGGGAGATGCTCCGAAAAGCGCCGTGGCGTTCGCTGCCAGAGCACCCCGCTGTACATTAGTTCTAAGTGCTCGTATCCAGCTTATCAACTATTGACACCAAGAATGCTAAGATTCCACGCCATAAGCAGTGCTTGCTTAAACAAAACGTTGGTACCGTTGTTCGGTGACGAGTGCGAGCGTGGAACTGCTTCAGTTTGTGCATGCTGTGTGCTGTCCCCAAGGGCCTTTCAAGTGCTTGGTTGCACGAGGAGATACCGCAAGAAGCAGTTTGAGATTGTATGGAAGAGTTCTTGACATGGGTCTTTGTGATGCTTGTATTCGGATGGGCATTGCTCGACTAGGCCCGACTAGGCGTGGTGTGTTGCGAGTGCTCGGAGATGAGGCTCACAAACAGCAGCGGCCAGCATTGTCATCACTCCTGCCCTGCGCAGGTGGGATCTTGTGCGGCGGAGCTAGGGATTGGGCTGTTTGACCAGTTTGAGAGGGATTTGGCCAGCAATGTCGGAAGAATCCCACCTTCAAGTTAGCTTGAGGCCTGGAGCCTCGCGACACTGCTGAGCGCACTTCGGACAATGACGTTTCAGGTGGCCTAAACCTGACCGGTACATATCCCTTCACTCTCCCTGCAAATGGCAGAGGCGGGCTGAACGATTCTTTACATTGGGGCTGCCAGGTAGGCTCGGATGACACACAGGGACTACAGCCTAGATCTGGTCAGTCGAGTTCACATAGTCGTTCCGCAGCCCCTGGTTGATTCTGCATCAATCAATGCTCGCCGCATGCTGCCTAACCTGTCAGACTTGAGCACAGCTCGCGACGCCAGAAACTCTTTAAATCCGTTCCGAACGTACGGCGTCACTCGGCGCTCAAGGAGAAACACACTCACCGTTTGCAGAACTGTTGTGTAGCTGGTGCATACCTTCAACATTTACACATAAGATTGCAAAATTGCGCCAAGAGAACTTCTTTTTGAACGATGCCAAGCTACTGAGCTTCCAGTGCCAAGGAAGGATAAGTTCTTGGCACGAACTCGTTGCTATGATGGGCGCTACAGCTTCAACCGGCAAACCCCGGTGGCTTGAAGGCATCCACCCGACCCTCAACATCTCGGAAGCTGTGGAGCTCGTCCTAGATCATGATTATCATGATTGGAGGCTTTCCAGACGTGTGCAGCAGCCATTGGTGCAGGCAGTTCTCATTACGAAACCGAGCGGCTGGCTGCCACGTCGTTGTTTCCCTTCTCACAGCCTCCCCGCCTCGACACACATGCTGTTGAGGCTGCAGTCTCGAGGTGTAGTTCCATGCAGGCAACCACTGCAAGTGGCGACCGCCACCGTCGGTGCTCATGCAAAGTTTGCTTTTGAAAGAGTTGTGGCTCGCTGAGGTGCTGGATAGCTGTGCTGATGTGTCCCATTTGGGACTGCCTTCCTTTTGAGCAGGACCATGGGCTCGCCTTCGGCCTGTCATTGGCTCAAGACGGCGAGTGCGGTTTTTCCCTCAAGCCTCACTAGGCTTTCAAGGAACAGAGCGTCACAAGAAAAGCATGTGTCATCGCGGTGGACGAGGCTTCACGGGTGCACAACCTCGACCTGGTGCCATGGCCGAGGCGAAGCGTCCGAAAGTGACGCTTATCGCCGCTTTGAGTAAACGGAGATAGCGCCGTAGCGGAGATGCTTCCCTCTTTGCGCAGCAGCCCACTGGCACCTGGACCAAGGCAAAGTCCGATTCCGGTCGCAGCGAGCCAAAAGCTGGTGCCTTGTCAGAGATCGCACCGGCCCGCACACTCAAGCAGCTTGAGTTGGGTTTGTTAAGACTTCGTGATGCACTGATATGCACTGATCCACAACACTGCTAGAACTGATGTGCGGCGCATGAGACCGCTCACGGTGGCTGTGAGCCAGCACTGGCAGCTAAGCGGCTGTCCTCGATCCAGCCTACGGTCCTGTCCAGCACGGCTTGGTAAGAGCATGGCTGCAGATGTTACGCCATGCTGCTAGTTAGCTGCCATTGCTGCGCTCACTTAGGAGATGGTCGTCTGCGACCGGCGCCCGCGCAACTTCGATCAATAGTGGCTGTTTACAGCAGGCGTTGTGATGCATCTAGATAGCCGCCGCACGCTCTTCGGGAAACCATGGCGGCCATACCGACAGCGTACAGCACACGCCGCGCAAGAGGCAGCCGCAGCACGGTCATTTTCCAATCTTGCCAGATCCGAATTTCATCCATCATCGGTGTGCATTGGTTCAAAGCACCCGCCAGCACGTGGCATTCTACATTGCAGTCATTGGGATTGAAGCCTGCAAATCATCGTATGGGGTACGCTCCCATGCCCCAGACTCAAACTCGTTTCGTGCAGAGCTTGCGAAAGGTCGCGGCAGGAGCCGAAAGCACCAACGACAGTGGCTGTTGATGTCGAGATAGAGAAGGCCTGGTCCTGAGCTTCGGGGATTTCGCAGTCGTTGCCTCACGAAAGGACAGAAGGCCCGGCCCAGGCTACTGGGGCAAGAGCGCCGAACATCTGCACAGCAGCACATTGATTTCAACAGTGGAGCGCAATACAGAAGGGATAAACACACCAGAAGGAGGGCTTCGAACAGTGTGCCTAAGGCGAGCAGGATCAGCCAAAGTGCTTGCTGCTCCCAGACACTGTCGTCGCATGCACCAGGGCGCCACCAACTTGTTTGTAGCTTTATCAGGTTGTGACGACTGTTGATCGACTACGCCCTGCGCCGGCCGTGGCTGGGCATGTTCCAGACGTTTGTCATATTTTGCTGGCAGACAGCGAGGCATTCTGAATGTGTGACAGGTGTTGGCAGAGACTTGTTACGAAGTCTTGCGGGTTTAGGGGCTAGAGCACGTCACGCCAAAGTCAGGATGATGTGGACGAAGTGGGTCAGATTGCGTGCTGGACTAGATGAGTTATTGGACAACACTTCCTCGTTTTGTTGAGGCACTGCTGCATGTTGTGACGGGCACTGAACACACCCGTCATCAGCAGCCTGCAGTGTGTATGCTAAGGTTACTAAGGTCGGCATAGATCGAGCACCAGGTAGACGGGGCCACACATGCGCCTACAACACATCAGTTGACGAGGAACCTCGACAACTGCCTGGTTCGCGGTGTTGCCATGGTGCCTTTTCGTGGCCATGGCCCACTAGTGACTAGTGACTGGTGACTAGTGGCCACGAGCTTTCGTCTGATGCAGCAGAAATTCAGGCCCGCTGTGCATGGGGCAGGCGCTGCCATAACCGCACTCTGATTGTCTGAAGGCCAAGACAAGGTAGAAAGACCAGATGGAGTTGCAACACGGGTCATTTCCCAACATGCACCAAGGTTAACGGGGTGACCAAGTCCGCAACTGCTGTCACCCGTACGGCCGCTTGAACTTGTTCTACTGGGCGATTAGATTTCTTTGGAGGGAAGGAAGTTGCTGGCGGCGTGCAATACTCAATGCAACGTAGCGCGGTGGTTGGAAATCACATGCGGGACATGTTAGGACCTTGCAAAGATCTCGCCGTTGCCGCAGGTCCCTACTCCACAGAAAACAAAGGTGGGTGTTAAGCGCACAGCAGCGGCAGCTGGGCTCGCTGAGAGGAAGGGTGCCAGCAACGCTTTGAAGGCACGCATGGCACTCAAAATGTAAGAACGGGGTCAAGTGCATGCTGTAGAAGCAACTCCGAGCACCTTGTGTGGCATGAGATGGCCCCACCAAGCTCCTTGCCGTGCCAGACTGTCCTGCCAGATGCGTGATGATGCGTGCCAGGTTGGCGTGCCGCCCCGCCTCGAACTTCCTAAACCGCCTGCTGTGGCTAGACTTGATGGCTTCGCATCGAAACAAATGCAGAGTTTTTTGTCCAAGAGCCTTTGTCATCGTTGTCGAGGTTCCTCTCTCCGCTGCCACTGGCACTTCGGCTGCCACGCGATCCAGCGACGCGAATGGCGCACTTGACCCAGATATCCAAGTTACTGAGCAGATCTGAGCAGCCTTTGCTTGCAACGCTCGCTGCAATCGCCGATCGCCTGCTGGGTGAACGGAGTGAGGTCACGATCACTGCCGCACCTGCAAGAGCTCCTGTCAGACAGCAACTTGGCAACGGTGGATTTGAGATTTTCAGCCGCAGACATCGATGAATAAACGCGGGAACACCGTGTACTAGCATTTGTCGCTGCACTGCTACTTCTGCGCGTGCAACAGCGTTGCTGCGTTTGTATCGTCTTCTTCTAGTCACCTCTTATTGGTTCTTGGCAACAACTGCGATGCTTGGTGCTGATCCGCCATGCCGTGCTCTTCCAATGCTACGTGCAGCGCAGAGCACGCAAAGTCTTAGACGTCGACGCACTCCACTCAGGAAGCCGGCCGAGCCAGCTCTCCTCTCCTTTAATGTGGGTGGCCAAATCTTCCACATCTCCACAAAGGTGCTGCGCGGTGCTTGCAAGAGATTCCCCAAGCCAGTTTCTACATGTCCATGGAAAAAAGCACAGCTTCCGTGCTTGCAGGCGGTGAAAGCCAAGCCAGAGACCCTGCTGGCCAGAGTGCTGGCCAAAGTTGGGGATGGAGGCACGCCGAGCACTCTGCTAAACCCCACTCATTGTTCAAGCCGCGTATGTGTCGCGCCTGACTCTGACTATTTGTTGCAGTGTTCGGCTTCAGATGCATTCGCCGACTGGCCACGCGTCTGATTCTGAGGTTTAGACCGCGTCCTGCATTTGCCGGTGGATGTTTGCCCCGACCGCTTTCGCATACTGCTGGATTGGTTTCGCTACGAAGAGCTCTTCGTCCCGAGCACGGTTCCTATAGAGGCGGTCCTGCGAGACGCGGCACGTGCGGTCCTCGGACGGGAGCATGGACCAGCGGCAGGGCAGAGCGCCGCACAGCAGCTGGCGAGGTCTTGAGCTCCCTGCGGAGATTCTCGTGAACGGCATTTCTCGGAGCACACGGACGACCAGGGCCAAAACTGTCGGCCAAAACGTGGTCCTTGGTGTCGTCCAGAGGTGGGATGTTGAGACGGGGGTTTTGCAGATGCTGAGGCCCAACACGTTCCTGCGGCTTGTTCCAGTCTGCAGTCGGGTAAGGGCAAAGCCTAGCGCAAGGTGGCCGGGCTTCAACAGCTTCCTCTCCCAATTGCTCGCTCAGATTGAGAAGCATTTCCAGGCGCTTTCGGTCCACGAATGTCGAGTAGCACACTTGTGTGCGAAGGAACAATCGTAACGGCGTAGCTGCCTTTAGCACTCTGGT
>CAJNDV010035996.1:14169-21669 GCA_905221635.1 Symbiodinium sp. CCMP2456
AGCCCCCCCCCCCCCCCCCTTACCAGCAGATACCAGCAGCATCTCGTATCAGCATCCATCAAACACGCTGTACTTGTACCCTCGGCTTCTGGCAGGCGGTCGGGCCACGATCTCAGATTTCAGGTTGGACGGTGCTCACGACGTCAGCAGGCATCGGCCGCCGCTCTTTTATGCCCCCCGCTATCTGGAACCCATAGCTTTTGTTCGCAGCCCGCGTCCACTTGTCGCACCGGGTGTGGTGAATCCGGTCTAGCTTCCGAGGTCTCGGTCTGGCGCACATGCCGATGCCCAAGACGACGAAGCTGCTGCTGCGGATGAAGCCTTCGACTTTCCGCGCTTTGTGCTCCCGCTGTTTCGGGACGAGGCACGCAAGTCATGCTTGCCAGTGGCCGGTGAGAGTCTCAGTTTCTATGTTCGCTGAATCGCCCAGGGATGGGTGGCACCGACGCATATATGCAGTTCTGCGAGAGCCCGTGTGCTCGCACTCAAGCTGGAGGATCGCATTTTTGAACCTCTTCTTGTTCAAGTCTTGCTTAATGCTTGGTGACCACTGCGAAGTTCAGCAGGGTGCACGCGTGCGTTCATCTAAGTGAGATCTGGGCGTACTGCCTCTAGGCTGGGTGTTTGGGAGCTGTGTACTGTGCTCACAGGGACTTGCTGTAGTCAATGTAATTAGTAATCACCATCACATTGGATTGTTGGGCTCGTCGTGTGTAGACTAGACTTGTCTTGGTGCGACTTCGGCCCTATTCTCGATTTTCCACCCTCCACAACCCTCGAAAATGAAGTCGCCGGGGGGGGATCATGCGCGACTAGACCTGGTGTGTGTGAGGTTCGAAGGACGCAGGTGCCTCCCTAGGTGTCGTGCTACAGTTGCCTGGCCTTTGTGTTCTGGACTACAGGCCACCATTCAGCACGACATGTCAAAGAGTGTGTCGGTGGGCAGGGCTGGGTTTCGCTCACTCAAGCACAGGGTAGATCTCGACACCCTAAACCCTAGCATAGACAGTAGTCGGGATGGCGTAGTTATTGCATAGTTGGACACAGAGACCTCGTCGGGCGGAGTCCGAGTTGCGAGAGCGTAAACCATAGCATAAAACCTGGAAGCGCGCTGCTCACGAATCTTGGAAACTTTTGCTTGGCAAAAGGAGCTCGGCTACTTGTGCGAGTTCTCCGATGCGGACCTGCTGGTGAGCTTGCCCTTAAAGCTTCTCAGCATCAGGTCATTTCAGAGTCAAGCGACCTCTTTTAGTCACATTGGCCAACCACACTCGTCCAGCCAGTCTCAGGCTTCGCTGTGAGCTGGTTGTTACCCCAGGCAGGCAGCTCTGCGACGCATCACATGCATGCCGCACAGGGTAAGCACTTGTGTGCAGGTGCCTTGAGTGCAAGCTTTTGCGCAGCAAGTATTCCAGAAGAGCATGTGGGTGCCTACAGCAGTGAGGTAGAGAGGCTACATGCAACAAACCAATATGCGAGTGCACTGACAGTAACCAAAGGTTGTTTTTGTCGATCCATTCGTTGCGCTGCAGGTGGGCACGAGCCACCACCGCCAGGGCCACCAGTGGCAGAAGGTGAGCTGAAAGAGTGAACACTGACGCACTGTTTAAAGTTAAAACACTGCTGCCTGGACATTTCGTGCCCACTCGACCCACTTGGCATCTTGGGTTGAATGGTCTCGATAAAGCTCTCGTCTCGCCTGTAGAGGTGTATTGACTGCAAATCATGCATAGCGCATCCGACGCTAGCTGATGCTCGGGACGGTGTAGCAAGAGGCCAGCGAGTCAAATGCCGTGTAGCATTGGTTGGCCAGCACCTCGAAATTCAGTGAGCATTGAGCATCCGATCCATATCTCCGACAGATGTTCACGGCCCTCAGGCATTCAGCTAGATTTCAAGATTCCCTGCTTAGTAGCGTTCATCGACGCACCTCCGCCCCCTTCCCGTACGCATTACAGAGTTTGGACGCATGCTGCTAACTTGTGCAGCCAGCTGGAACAGCACTGCATAGCTTTGGGTCGGTGTCGGTGTCCCCGCCGGTGTCCCGTCGCATCTTGACTGCGTCCGTGCGCCCGTCATTTCGGCAGGTGTTTGGTGTCGTCTCGATTGTGTTCCCGTCGGTCGGTGTTTTTGTCGGTGTTCCGGGGCGACTCCGCGGTCGTTCCGTTGTGTCCCTGTCGGCGTCCGCGTCGTTATGAGTCTCATTCGTGTCCGGGTCGTGTGCCGGTCGGGTCCCGGTCAGTGTCCCCGTTTGTGTCCGCATCGTTTTGGTCGGTTTCGCGGTCGGCGTTCTGGCTGATGCATACATACTGTCCCAGTTTTGTCCGAGTAGTGAGTAGTGCTCCGGTCCCGGACCCGGCCGGTGTCCCAGGTCCATGTCACTGTCCCTGCCCGTGTCCCGGTCAGCGACGGTGCAGTCAGTTTGTGACAGTTGACAGATGCAAGTTTGCTAGTGGGGTCCCCAGCTGAGCTATTGGTTTTTGCAGACTGAGAAGATGCCGTCTTACCCACAAGGAGATCTTGGATCCAGACGTTGTTCGGCAGCTGCATGCAGCCAGCATCCTGCAAAATGCTTGTTGCTTATAATGCGTGCACCAGACTGGGAACTGGAACAGGGGACTTATCCCCGGCCCTGTACCAATCAAGAGCTGCATGGGAGATGTTCGAAGGGCACGAATCCGCAGACTAGTTAGCCAGGCAAGGCTTCGGCAGCTGAACATGTTAATGAGACAACCAGCAGTAACCAGCACATGCTAAGGGGCCCGAAGCGTCCCAACCATCGGGCCTTCCGCCAGCTATATCTTGGCAGATTGACTTGCTGACAGCCAGAGCCGACCACTCAGAGAAACAGATTCCGCGCAGCTCACATGCAGTCACATACTGAGCCCAGCTGCGGAAGGATTATCCGCACAAGGGAGAAGTGTAGAGGCGAGCGTGAGCAGAGATGAGCAGAGCCATGGAGTTGCGGAAAATCGAAAACAGGGCACACCACTGCAGTGGCTCGAAATGAAGCAGAACTCCTTCTGGAGACTCATGTCGCGACCTTGACATTTGTTGCGAAGCTGAAGAGATTTTCTATCAAGTATTGCTGGCTTTTGTTTAGCTGTAACCGAGGATTCGCTTCCAGACTGACTTGTTGTTTCAGGTTCTTGCTTCCAGGCCTTGAAGACGCCACCGGTTTGTCATGGGCATGATTACGTCGTTGGAGCAATGGTCGCCAGAAGCGAAAAGTGCGTTTTGACAGTGGGAGATGGAGACCTGTCCTTCTCCTTGGCTCTTTCTCGGGCTGTTGCGTCCGTGAAAGTCATTGCAACGACGTGGCTCACGCAAGAGGAGCTTGCAGGCCGCTACCATTCCGCCGAGGCAGCTCCTTGGCAGACCTTGGGCGCATGTTGGGGATGGTTTCAGGTCTCTGGCTTTGCAAGTTGTGTTGCGCACTAGAAAACGGTTCTGAAATCGGTTGGCCTCCGAGGTCCGCGAGGAACTGCTGCGCCGAGGTGCGGTGGTCCTCCACCGAGTGGATGCTTGCAACTTGTCCTCTTCTCTCCCTCCGACCGTTGGGTGCCCCGTGGCCATTATCTTCAACTTCCCACATTTGGGTGGTGTCGCTGACGATGGTCACGAGCCTGCGAGCTGCTAGCCTGTACTATTGGCAAGTAGAGAGAGTCGGCGAATGCTGCTGAATCAGGTTAATGATGGACAGATCAAAACCTACGAAGCATACATGTGCCCGCAAGCCAAGGTGCCCATGTGAGGCAACACACGGCCCTGCTGGCGCACTTCTTCCACTCAGCTGCGAATATGACACAGGATTGTGCAGCTTTGGGCATACAGGCCCCATGCAGTTCTCTAAGTCTAGTTCTAAGTCTCAATGTTCCATATGTGGGTCGACAAGCCCTGCAGGGCGAGGTCCACGTGACGCTGTGCGGCAGCTCGGCTGCTTCGTGTCTCCCCGAGTAGATTCGCAAAAAATCCCAAGCTAAGCGTCAACCGAAAGAGTGCACCACTAGCCATAGTGCAGGCGAGCAGGCGGGACTTTGGGCGCTGCAGACGGTTGCTGCTGCCGCTGGTATGCGGGAGCAGAGGCAGAGGGTTTCCTGTCCAATGTTACCAATGTTGCTGTGGTAGCCGTAGCTCCACATAGCTCCACTTGTTCGCTTCGTCCTCGAAGGAGGTACGCGCCTGCAGCTGGCGACACTCGTTTCTCATCTGCTGGGCAAGGTCTCGTCGTCCATCGAACCACAGTATATCGTGCGTTGGGCGGTAGTTAAAGCTTTCTGTTCTTAACAGGTGTCACAGCTCAGGATGACTTTGCAAAGGGTGTGTTTGACGGCTTGTGCCTCCAGCCTCCACAACCGGAGTGGCAGTGTCGCAGGAGGTGGCGGAATGGATCTCTGGGATTCGTCCACTGGGCGAGCCGCTACGGATACGAGCACCGGCGGCACGAGGGCGAACAGCACATGAACATTAACAACTGCTTCACTTTCGTATTCGTGAAGACAACAGAGGCGGCTGCTTGCAGCATTCCCACTTCCCCGACCGTCTGTCGTGTGTGCCTACAAGACTTCGAGAACAAAGAGTCGCTGGAACAGCACATGCGAGCACCAGCCCTCCCTATCGGCGATGCGAGCGCGCACCACTGCCGTGTGTGTGGGCGAGCTTTTGGTTCGAGTCGGGCACTGGATCAGCACATGACGGCTTGCCAGAAGCCGGCAAAGCCCTTGAAGGGTTCTTCCGGCTACAGCGAAGTGCTTCGCGAAGGGTTTCCGGGGAACGTGGTTCGCATGGAAGTGCCTATAACATCGGAAGCAGGTCTGAGGCTGTCTCATTTGGCACGACAGTCTGACAAGCTCCGGCGTTTGTTGCCTTCAAAGGCAGCAGTGAAGCGTGCAATTGCGAGAGGTGAACTCGTGTTGAATGGCGAGCATGTCGAAGAGACGCGAATACTGAAAGCTGGTGACCTAGTGACTCTCTGCTTGGACCGGGTGCGTGAGGCCTTGGATGCAACAACAGCAAGGGCCCGGAATGTCAAGATGGTGCTGCCCCAGGAGTCGCCGGCTGCGCCAGGTGATGGCTGGCAAGTACTGCGCTCCCTGTGTCCTGACGGCGTGGTGGTGGTGTGGAAGCCGGCTGGCATGAGAAGTCTGGGATTCCATGCTGGGACCCTCCAGACATCCCTGCCGCTATTGCCTGAATTGGCTGCGCTTGGTGCGGGAAGGTTTCAACCCTTGAGCCGGCTGGAAATTGGCTGCTGCGGACTGTCTTTGGCCGCCAGGTCTCGTTTGGCGAGTCGCGCGAGTCTCTGCATTAAGTCGGGGACTGGATCTGTGATGGCTCCGGAGCAAGGTTCCCGTGACCGACGAGGTGCAACAGCTGTTGATTGGCGGGCGCCAGCCCGAGTCTGGATGTGCAGTCTCAGGATCGATCCTCTTTTGCACCGTCGCCGAGGCTGGCAGCAGGGCGCGTGGTTCACACCTTTCGCGCAATGCTGCACGGGCGGCACACTCAGCGTCAAAGATGTGCACATGTGGGGAAGTTTTGTGAATGCTATTTGCTTTGGAGGTCGATTGGTAAGCCTGGGACGACTTTGACTTTGACTGGCCAGGAAAGCTGGGGCTTCAGAGGATGCCAGGGTCAACCAGGCTTTCTTGTTGCCTTGGTGTGTTTTCGTAAAGTTGCACGGACCACATCGGTTTTCAAATTTTGCTGCATGTCCATGTCGTATGCGATAGATAGCAGCGCCTGCAGGCGTGAGCATTCTCTGCTGCATGCGCAAGCTGGTATGTCTGCCCCAGAGCCTCTGAGTTGCTCCCCACTGCCCCACAGCATTGATCTCACAGTTGAATCAAAGCATTTAGCATCTCGACACTGCGGGACATTTGCGCACTTAGCCTCTGAAGGCCCAGACTTGCATGGCCTCAAAATCACGAACACAGGCAAAACAAAGACCACAAACACATCAAACGCACACACCTGGAGATTTCCGTCTTTCGGAAGCTCTCCCGGCACGAGCAGCCTGAGAAATGTGCCAAGACAGGCCAAGGCTGACCAAGTGCAAGCTCTCGATGACTTTTTGCTTATGAGAATGAGTAATTTGGTAGGCCAGGTTTTCCTGAATGTCAATGCACCCACAAGGTGGCGGCCACGAGGAAGCTTCTGGCAGCGAGGAGACGGCTCTGCAGAGGTTCATCAGGTCTTTGGGCATACCTCGCCTGATGTTGCTTGGAGTTTTCGTTTCAAGCAGAGCCTGCGATCTCAGACCTATATGGAGACGTGTTTCTCTCGCACCACCGGCACGCAGGAGCATGATTCTGTGGAGCAAGCTCCCATCGCGAAGGACAGGCAGAGGGGCGTGAGTGAGAGCGACAGCGAGAGAGGGAGAGAGAGAGAGAGAGCCAGGCATTGCAGTGCATTACATTGCTTCTCTTTGCTGTATGTGTTGCACAACTTATATGCAGTTGAGTCCGCGACCCCCCTGAAAACCTTGACTTATAAATCAGGGGGAGCAACTTGTAGAGGACTCACGGTCATATACAGCTAGCCCTGACGTTGAAAGATGCAAACCATGTTGACCCTTGCCTGGTTCCTCCCAAACGGGGATCCATCCGCAGATGCTGCGATTGTTTGTTCTTTCTATCTTAAATTGGCAACTACATTCGAGAATCTCTTCTCACGCAAGCAGCATCTATGGCAGAAGGGGAATGTCATTGAGAGTATACATATATCCTTTCGTCATCACGTAGTTTAGGGCATGAGCCACAGGATGTATTATGCTCGTCGTGTGGTATTTACAGCATGTTGACAGGGTCGCACCAAATTTTGACAGCAAGGTTACTAAGCCCGGCCCTTGGTTTTCCCCAAAGTGACGAGCCATTAAAATTGTTCAACATTGTCTCTAAAAAATTTAATGAAAATAAGATGGGTCCCGGGCGAGGCCGCCGGATTTAAATGATTCAATTCGGGGCGCGGAATTAAAGAATTTAAATACATTAAATAGATTAAATAATTTAATTCCTGGGGAGGGGGTCCCGGCTAGCGGTGGGGGCCGGGAATTACATTAATTCCCTGCTCCCACCGGCCCCCACCAGCATCTAAATTATTTACGTTATTTAAATTATTTAAATGGGGCGGGAATTAATACTCTACAATTCAAACAATGTACATAATTTAAAAATTGGGTGGGGGGGGGCTGGGTCGGGGGATGGGGCCGGGAATTTAAATAATTTAAACCCGGGGCCCCGCCCGAAAATTCAAAAATATTTAATTCTGGTGGGGGGTCCTAGGCCCCGGCTACCTCCCAAGATTTAGATTGTTTAAATTATTTAGATTTAATTCGGGTCGGGAATTAAATTCAGGCCGTGGGCATCTGGCAAAACAGGAACTGGGTCTATTTCGCGCCTGGTTGCTGGGTTCTTCCCTAAACCCACAGTTCCAGCTGCGATATAGAGTTTTGTATGTCCCCGCCGTGTGCAGGCAGGGGAAGGAACCACGCAACAACTT
>CAJNDV010035996.1:26669-34917 GCA_905221635.1 Symbiodinium sp. CCMP2456
CGGGGGGACGCAGCGGCCAGCTCTGATCATCGGGGGCTGGGATGCAGACCAACACCATGAAGAAACCCTACGCCTCGTTTGCAAACACTTGAAAGACCTCAACGCAGACCTCGACACCTCCCAAGCCTTCGTCCCTGGACTACGTCGCGGTTTTGCTATCGTTCCCCTCCTCAAAAAACAGGGGGAAACGGAAGAGGCACAGCGAATTCGAGTCCAAGGTCTCCTACGAGCCGTGCGAGAGGCACGGGTCATCACGGGCCAGAGGCATGAAGGGGGACATCGCTATCTCTTCGCCACGATGAGCCAAAGTCCGGAGCGAAGGAAGAGAGCTCAGATGGCCGGGAAAGTCAAGCGACTCATCATCGAAGAAGGAGGAGAGCCTGGCCGAATTGAGGTGGAGTTCGGCACGGCCAATGTCTGGTACAACACCTCCAAGGTCGCGTCCGGAGTCACATCAGCTCCGGAGGGAGCCACGGTCGAGAAGGCCGGCTGGGTGCACCTCGGCACCCTCGCCCGCCAGATCGGGGGATCGGAGGACTCGCTAGCAGCTCGTTGGCAGGACCTCCGTAAAGCGCTATCGTGACTTGCGGAAAAGACCAAAGTTGCCATGAAGGCAACACCCGTGCCACCGGCACAAGTGCAAGTACTCAGCTGGAATGTAGGGGGACTTACCTCTGCTAAAGCACTGGAGGTCATCCTTGCGCTCAGGCGAGGGGGAATTAAACACTTTGCAGGCTCCCTGGTGATCCTAATACAGGAGATCATTTGCGAGCCGGGGAAACACCACTCAGAGCTGGAAGAGTTGCAGATGATCTTCGGCAAAGGTTCCGAGGACTGGCGGGGGAATGCCGTAGTGCATACCTCTAACCTGCACCATACCCGTGGAAAGGTTTTGCCGTGTGCCATTTCATGCGTTTTGTCTTCAGATACCCTAAGACTCGGCGCCATCGCAGTTCACATCCCGCACCATGCCACACTCTCCACAACAGAACAGATCTTGCAGCAGCTGCAATCCCACATACATACAGTTACCAAGACCGTCGTGGGGATCGATGCCAACGAGACTTTCCGCAGTGCACAACAAAACAAGCAGATTAAAGCCGACACAGCCCGGGGGGAACTCCTCCTGCATTGGTTCGATGAACAGCAACTACACCTCCCGCCCCAGTCCCTACATCAGCCAAGCCACTTTCCTTACAACACCAAACTGGAGCCCCGGCGACTTGACTACATCCTTGTCAAGAGGCTCCTTTGTGACCCAGGAGAAGTGCTGCGTCAGCGCGATATCGCCACGTCTGACCACGAGCCCGTGCTTGTGCCATTGACTCAGTTGCAGCCTTCAGCGCTCAGGAACAAGGAACCACCAGCATGGACGAGCCGCCGCCTACTTTCGTCTTCAGTGGTTAAGCAGACCCTCGAAGCAGCATCCCAAAGCGGGGGAGGCGACCCCGTCACACTGCTCCAGAATGTGGCCGTGTCCATCACCAAGCCCGGCAAAAGTCGCAAACCCTTTCGGGAAAGTGCCGAACTTAAACATCTCCGCTGCCAAGCACTTCGGCATGAACCGTGGGAACACAGACGATCCTTGTGGAAGCAGTGTCGCAAGATGCACCAGACCGAACACAGGCAGTGGCAGAAGAATGCCATGCAACTGGTGGCCGAGCAAGACTGGGCAACCAAACGAGCCCTAGTTGAACAGAGCCGAAGCCACGAGTGGGAGCTCTCACTCACGGAGGAGGACGCAAAAAACTGCGCCAACACTTCGAAGGCATCTTCTTCCGACAGCAGCGCTCCGCCGTCTCCATCAAGATCAACGAGATCCTCGGGCGGTTAGCCCGGCTATGCAAAGCTACACCCTGGCGACCATTCCTCATGGAAGAGCTCGAGGCCATCCGAATCAAGTGGAAGAACGGGAAGTCGTGCGGACCAGATATGGTCTCGCGTGAGGCGCTCAAAGCCATACAGCCCCACCCCGTCTGGGGGAATCGGCTCCTAGACCTCCTGAACGACATGTTCTACACGTGCCGGATACATGAGAACATCGAGGCCGGGGCTACAATTCTATTGGCCAAAGTCCCTCAGCCGCTTACATGGGGGGAGACCCGCCCAATAACGCTGTCATCGGTTCTACTGAAATCATTCGGACAGCTCCTTCTCCAGCGGGCGGGGGATGCAGTCCAAACCCCCGCCAAATTGCAATGGTGCCGTCGGGGGCGACAAGGTATAGAACTGATCATGATCCTCAGGCGTCTTGCGCGGCTTGCACACGATTGGGGCCTAGAATTCTACATTGCAAAACTCGACATACGAAAAGCATTCGACTCCATCTTTCAGGAGAGCCTCGCGGAGCACGTGTGCGCGAGAGTGGGGGAACACGCCCACATGCCGTGGGAGGCCCGAGCCTGGGCGTCATTGCTACACGCCCAGCAGATCCTCATCCATGTCGCAGGGGAAAGTATCCCCATAGAACAGAGCAACGGAGTTCGCCAAGGGGCACCTGAAAGCCCGGTGGCATTTGGATCAGTGGTGGCCGAAGACCATCACCGCCGCCCGGGGGAACAAGCCCAAAACAGGCAACCCCCCACCCGCGGATGGGGGAAGCTACATGGACGACAATTACATATGGTCTATTGACCAGAAACACTTCCAGAAAATGCTGGACGAGCTCAGTGTCAGACTTCCCCGACGAGGCCTTCACTTGCATCCCGGCAAAACCGACATCATTCAGAACGGGGGCAAAGCCGTCAAGTTCGAAGTAGCTGGGGAAGTGGTCCTCACAAAAGGGCCCAAGCACATATTTCACGTGCTGGGAAGCCCCCTGTCCTTCCACGGGGGAACGCCCATGCTGGTTGCAGAAATGCAAAGCCGTGCTCGCAAAGCCTTCTGGAGCCACCGCGAAGCTTTCACTTCAAAAGCAAGCTTCAACGACAAGCTCAAGCTCCACGTGATACTCGTCCGCCAAAGCGCCCTTTGGGCGTGCCAAACGTGGCCCTGCCACACCAGCCTCCTTCGCGCCGTCAACTCGGTACAGACCGCCCAAATACGGTCGATGCTGGGATTGAAGAGGCAGCCCACAGAAGAGTGGGCGACATGGAACAAGCGGAGCCTCCGCAGGACCAGGCTAGCCTTGTTTCATAGCGGGGGAAAGAGATGGTCCTCCTTTGTCTTGTCTCAGATATGGGGTGCAGTCGGCCACATTATCCGTGGAGATCCTATCGGGGGAGATATCTTCCGCTGGCGCAGTCTCCATTGGTGGCAAGAGCAGAAGGACCGGGGGAACAGCATTCAGCATGCCCAGCGTTTCAACGCATTTATGGACATAGATCGGCAACTCAGCGACACAGCGGGGAAAGATTGGGCCACTATAGCGTTGGATAGACATGCCTGGGCGAGCCTTGAGAGCACCTTCGTCGATCGCTATGACGTACCCTGGAGCACCGGCAAACAAACAAGCATCCAAAACTTAGCCCCGAACAACTCCCAGAAACAGGACGAGCAGTTCTTGCAGTCTATCCTCGACAAACCGAAGCCAAAACAGTCGGCAGCAGCAAAGACCCGGGCAAAAAGTCGGCAGACACAAGCACCAACATCCACCAGGAACACCCGAGCAGTCAACCACAAACCTACTTTTTCACTGGCGCAAGCATACACCTTCGCAAGCAGGCTGCAGCAACCGGCCCCTGCGGGCGCCAGTGACCTGTTCCAGACAGCGAGAGAAGCCGAGGGGGACTGAAGCCTTCTGTGAACATGTATCCCCCTGATGTGTTGACGTTTTGCTCAAACACTGACACAATATAACAACACACTTGTCCTACACCTTTATACATATACAGCAATCCTCGGCACAAGCCTCCGATCACAGAGCATACAAGCAGCCCCGACGAGCCGAACATGCTGAGCGTTCGACTCCTTTTTGCACTCACAGTGGTGGCCCCCTACAGTTGTGGGACACCCCCACCCGCTCCCCTCCCTCCCCTTCCCCAGCCCCGCCTCCCTCCAATGGGGGCCCCCCCGAGGCACAAGGTACTACCCCAGCGGACCCCAATCCTGAAAGCTCCGCCCCTCCACCCCCCTGGCAAACCCAACCCTGCGCACAACAACAGCCACCAACGCAGCTCACGTGGTCCGCCACCCATTCCACGCCACAAGGGCTGATCACCTCTTGGGGAGGATACTCCACCCACACGGGGGGAACCTGCCAGCCCTTCCCAGACCACACAGCACCAACCCCCAGCAGACACCTCCCCCCCCACAATCCAGCAACCAAATTGGCTGCCACCACCAGGCACCGGACCACTGCCTCTCATGCACCAACACGAGTACATGCACTGGATCAGCAGTGGACGTCTCCCACAGACCTACCTGGATAGAGTCTGCACCCCCACACCAACACCACCCCTCCCAACATCCGCAACCGGACCAATCCGCACCACAGGTCAACCTCACCAGCAGCAAACCACCACCACCGCTCGAAACGATCGAGCCACAACCACAGCCACCTAAGAGTTGCGGCTCCCACCCCCCCCCTTCCAGCCTACCAAACCAAGTGACTTCGCGGTAGGGGGGAGCCAAAGCCAGTGCGAAGCAACAGATACCACATCCAGCTCACCCGAGAGGACTCCGAAGACTCTGGCGACTCCGACACCACCCCACCCAAACCACGACCACCGTGGGAGCAGCCAGGCTGGGGGGGAATCACCCCCAAACAGCGCCACTCCAAACCTCGCAGCGCGGGCCACGGATCCCAAAGGGTGGGGAACAAGCAAAACACGGCCCCGGCTGGGGGATCCTTGCAGCACAGGCCGCCGCAGCCGCCAGCCGGGCAGCAAGGCAGACACCGAAGCGGGGGAACGCCACCGCAACCGCCACAACCCCTACGAGGCCAACGACAGACACGACGCCGCAGCCAACACACCACACACAGAACCATCTTCCCAACCCACAAGCCTGTTTACGGCCCAAGAGCTCCAAAACCAGCGTGAATGGTACGAGGCACAGGAAGGAACATTCCAGGGGCAAATCCCCCCAGAGATGGCATGGAGCGACCCGCCACCCACAACAAACCCCCCCGAAAACACGCCCCCGCCTCTGCCCACCTCAGGGGGAACCAGTGCTACCTTCACAAGACTTACACATGGCTGCTGGGAGGTCCACATCCACGCCACCAACCCGCCCAGCCAATCCAGAAGCAGCAGCTCCACCGGCCTCCCCTACGAGTCCTTAAGGATGGACAAACCGGCCCCCTCGACAGAGCTCCAATCTTCACCCGGGGGACAAGAGCACGCTTCGCCCCCATGGGGATCCCCGACACATGGATCGTTATCGTTATCAGTGTGCCCGCCCTTGACGAGTTTGAACCCAATAGCATCCTCTTAGCAGAGGGGGACAAGTTTCGGGTGCACCTTACCCCCCGCGGCTGGGCCCTCACAGTCGAGACACTCGTCACGTCCGCAGCACGGCAAGCTCGAGACAACGCCAACCACAGCACCCAGCCACCAGCCCACAACACGGCAACAGCAGACGTGGCTACACACACTCCACGACACAACGACACCCCTGCCACACCAACAGACCCACCGCATAGCACAAACATGTCCGATTCAACCAAACGGCCGACGACTACGCCACCGCACGCAAAAAACACCCCACACCCAAGCAGCCACCACAACGGCCGCGCGAGCAACCCAACACACCCACAACACCACGCAACCCACCACACCCGCTCCTCGACGGCCGCGCCTTGCGCCGCAGCCAACGACAACAAGCGGCGCGCAGCAACCACCCCCCCAACAACCAGGACACCCCGGCCTCCTCTAGCAACGACCCAGCTCCGGCCCAGACGGCAGACCCATTCGCACAAGTGCGGGATGGCAGACGCATCGGCAAGACGCGCACCCCTCCAACACAGCCACAGACCCCAACCACGACCAGCACCACTGGGACCAAGACAAACTACTCCGACTACAGTGGTCACACCACAAGTACCACCACCAGCTCGGGGACAACACCCACCACCACGCAACCTGACCACCACAGCCTCGTGCAAACCACCCCAGTCATCCACCCACAGCCACAGCCACGCGCCACAACACTGCCGCAGCCTGCCACAGAACCGGCCATCACGCAACGAGACAACACTACGGACCCAGCGACCCAGCCCAACCCCCACCCAACTCACCCACACCACAACACCACAACCGACCGCGTTGAAGCCAGCCTCCTTCGTATATACCAAGCAGCCACACAACTTCCAGGGGGAGGAACAATTGCAACCCTAGCACAGTGCGCGCTCAGCGATCTCCTGGTCGACAGCCAGACAGAACAGCAGCTCCTCTCACACCTCGAGATCGAGCAACAAAACAGGAACACCACACCAGCACCGGGGACAACCCCCAAAGAGACAAAAAAGAGACACCGACAACACAAACCCAGCAGCGCTAGCACTTCAGCGACTACTTGCCAAAGCTCAACGAAGGCTGGCCTCTGCCGAGGATTTGCACATCTATATATCATACTATGATATTCAGCATGACGTGGACATCATAATCGCCTGGTTGAACAGCATGGTAACGCAGACCCGGGGAAGTTCCTCGTCCTCCTCGTCAGATGTCGTGCCTCATGGAGAGGCCATCGGACGAGCAGTCCGCAACCTGGGCTCGGCACTGCACGGCATCCAGACAGCGGACCGCCCCGAGCACTGGGTCCAGCTAGCAGAGACAGCTATGTTCCTCGAGGCCATCACGAACGGGGAAGCAGTAGCTCACCCAGCAGATGTGATGGCAGAGATGCGGGGGACACTGACCTCCAACCTCACCCGTGAAAAAAGACAGAGGCAAACACGGGGGATCCTCCTCGAGCTTCAGGACTTGCGCACCCGCCTTGCAGATTGGGCGCCGGGGGAGATCAACACGATCCATGCAGCCCTTCTCCGTGCGCTCGAAGAAGTCGAGGAGCTGCTCCCTCCAGCCGAAGGAACAGCACCGCAGCCCCTGCAAGACCGGGGGATGCCACTGGAAGACGACTCCTTTGCCAACGGGGGGAGGTGGCTCCATGATCGCCACCATGGTTTGGGCAATGCACCAGGGGGAGAACAACGCAGCCCCACCGTAGCGGTGGAAAGTGAGGAGGACAGCTTCGGCTTAGTCAGCCACCGGCGCCGCCGCATGCACGCAGCCCTTCACGACGACTGAGCTCGTACCACGACCTCCTCTGAAGCAGCCGCTGAGAGGGGGAAAGCAGAGCCCACACGGGGGAAGTACCTCTACCTCGGTCCCTCAGATCCCATTCATGTACTTGCCCCACTTAGGTCAGACCCTACCCCACGACATGCCACTACGTAACTGCCGTCCCTCCAGAGCCAGCGCAAAACTGAACTTTACACATGGTACTCCTCTAGGTGTTTAGCACTGCTGTGCCATTGTTTTACTTGAACGACCTGGCTCAGGGGGAGTGTCTCACAAGTCGCAAAGCATCGTCCTCATATAGTCGGGGAAGCGATACCTTCAGGACCCCGCCAACGCTTCTACGCATGTTGCTCCTTTAGGTGTGAAGTAGAGCTGTGTCCTTGTTTTGCACAACAAGTGGTCCCGAAGGATATGTCGACAACGGCCTCCCAAAAACAAAGGTTTGATGATGCTGTTTGTGTGATCTTCATGTAACTGCTACGTAGCGTCCCGGGGGATACGAAACAGCCCATCGTACTGGGGGGAACCACCCGCGTGAACACCCATGGAGCTAAATCGATGCCTCGTACGTATGTTACTCCTTTAGGTGGGTAGGATTGCTGTGTCATTGTTTGCAGTACGCAAAAGGCTCCGGGGGAAACATGTCACGCATGGCCTTTGTCTGAGAGTCGCATCCAATGCATGTTTCGCTAGCTCAGTTGTTGTTTGACATGCTTGCACTGTCTGGGCCTCAGTTTCTTTGCAGCCTGCGACCCCTCAGCGAGGACAAAGAACGTTTCTGGAGGAAAATCCTCCGTAATTTCGAAAGTCGTAATGACTCTCGGGGGAAGAGTGCTAATAGATTGAATCCTCCGGATCCTGTTCTGAGTTCAGTGAGGTGCGAGGGTTTCCAGGTCGGGGGATTCAACATTGGCACTTCTGCATGTGTCCTGGAGAGCATACAATCACCTTGCAACGCTATCGTACACTTTACGGCCTTAGCCTTCCAGGTGATTTATGCTCGTACTTCACTCCCTTGCGCCCAACTAATAATGTTGGGTGGGCATGATGCCCGGGGGATTTGA
>CAJNDV010035996.1:41820-62890 GCA_905221635.1 Symbiodinium sp. CCMP2456
CGCCCAGGGGCGTTTCAGGCCTCTCTGGCTGCGAGCTGGGCAGTCTGGTTCAGCATATGCCTATGTCACCGCGGATTTGTTTCGTTTTTGGCGTACTGCAGGAGGGATGAAGCCCAGAGCGTTGCAAATCATGTCCTGTTTCAAGATCGCAGTTCTGCATTCGCAACTTGCAGCTCCCTCCGCGACACCATCGGAGTGCTCCACAGTTGTCCGGCATGGGCAGTCCCCGAGCAGCAGATGTTTGGAATGGAAGGTGCCGTGCACAAGGGTCGATCGTTCGGTCCCAAGTGCTGTAACATAAAGGTCTGCCCCAAAATCAGCCGTGTCGGTTGAAGCAATTCGTGAAGATTCTTGGCTGCCCCTAGACTCGTGCATAAGCTTTCCTAGTTGGCTGCGGCCCAGCGGTGCAAAGCCGAGGTTCAACACTGCTGCATGCGACGAAGCAACAGACGAAGCACGGCCAGATTAGAAATTCATCCTTTGCAACATCTGGATGCTTCTAGTTGGTTGATTTACCAGTCGCAATCTCTGGGTTACCGACACGTCTCAGTGTAGTTCGATTCGGCAAACTCCATCGCACAACAGACCCCTTCCAGGACTCGGATCCAGATGTTTCCTCATGGCATGGAAGAGGTCAACAGCAATCTTTGCAGGCAGTCCTCGCGATGTTTGTTGTGTCTTTGGTTTAAGGTTTGGAGTTTCTTCTTCGCAGTTGTTTCTTTCAGGCTACCTGTTTAGGTCCTTCTTGCGGCTTGGTTTGTTCCGTTCCTACAAATGCTGCCGCGCTCCTGGTTGCACGCACACAGTTGACTCCACAGCTTCTGCTCGCCATCGCTCCCAATCGCATGGTCTTCACATTAGTATCTTTGTCGTGCGCGTCCACTGTTGTAGCTTGACTTAAAGCGGTGCTGGTGCCTGTATTGTTTCTTGTCGGTCCTGGTTGAGCCGACGCACACCAGCTACAAAAAGGTCTTTCGAAAGCCGGGGTGTTTCCCGGGTGGGTGTGGCAGTTCATCTTGTTCTGTTGCTAGCATCAAGCTTGCCTGTGTTGGGGCATCGTCAGGGTATCCTTCCGTGTCTTTACCCGTTGAACTATTCAACTATTCCGCCGTCTTGGCTTCGAGTGGGCTACAGGTGCAAAGCTCGCGCTGATGTGATCTTGCCTCACTTCTTCGCTTCATGGTAGCTGTCAAGGGGTGGTAACACGGTGCCGTGATGACTGGGATCTTCGATCACCAGGCACCACGACAAGGCGAGAATTGCTCTTGACAGTGATTTTTGCCCAACATCACGGGGCTGGGGCGGTGAGAAAATGTGCGTCACACCTCGGCGAAACGGCCAGCTGCCACCACTGCGTTGGCATCCTCAGGGTATCCCACATCGGACGGCAGCTTACACATCCAGTGTGCATTCTTCTTTGGATTGGATCTTGTGTTAGGACGTCTTGGCCTTCCTGGACCAAAAGGAACGGGAGGCCATGGGAAAGCATATTGCACATGATATGGTGCTCATGCTGGGCGAAAGTGGTTAGTCACGGTGTGGCGTTGCCGAAACTGTAGCCAACTGGAATAGTGCAGAAGCTCCCAGGTCAGCATGATCTTTTCCAAGACGCGGACTCAGCCTCTCGGAAGGATTCTGGCATGTTACGCTTGTAGTTGAATGTGAACAGCGAGCAAGCCAGCAGACAGGTTGGCAATCCCCAAAGGATCCGCAGTTCATGGCTTTTGCTGCAAAGCAGTCAGGACTACATCTGGCATCGTAGTGAAGACCCTCAGAAGATCTCTGCTACAGCCCAGGCTGCTACAAGCCATGCCCATGCCGCCAAGCACGGACGGATCTGGCTCGGCTCCTCGGTCGTAGCACTGTTAGACTCTTAGACTTAGACGTCACTGTACCTTTACATGATAGCCCCTGTTGGAGAAGCCGGCTGTGCGGCTTGCGATTGCGAAGCCTCTGGCAGCCAAGGCAGTGAGAGCTCGTTCTGACGAGGCCAGTTTCAAGCCTGGAGTATTTCAGTCAGGTTGAGGGCGAAAACCTTTCCCTCGGACTCGTGCACAAAGTTCCGTCCAGCGACTGTGACAGTGCCCGAATACCACTTTGTTGCACAATTTGTATGTGGAATCTTGCAGTGCTCGTGGAATCGCGTATGTTACCTAGTCGTTGGCACACGACTTGTCACATATATCTGGAGCTGTCCAGCAATTGCAGACTGCAGCTCCGCTGTGTGGGCACCAACCCATGTGACTCGGTTGCTAGGCAGGTCTGGACGGGTCTTTTCGGCATGACTCAGTCCCCTGATGCTGTTTCTGTGGAGGCCACAGTGAGGTGGAGGGAATTTGGCGAGCCGTTCTACCGTGCGATTTCCCTGCGGCTGGGCCGCACGATGCATGGGCCAATGCATGCCTCTAATCTATATGCATGCCTCCCATCTACACGGTGTTTATACGGACTTTGGAACAGGTCAAGGCAAGTACAGCACCATGTCTCAATCGGGAGACTTCGGGCTTATGCAGCCAGTGCTCACGCAGCACAACTAAGCGTGCCTACCAAGTTGAAGCTCACTCACCGCGGAGGTGGCATATGGTCAGATCGGGCGTCTTGTGTAAGCGAATTGATTTCCTTCGACCTTGTGCACGGATCACCTCAACATACCTCAACGGTGGAGATCGTACCGTCACCCGGCCCGCTGCTGCCATGGCTTCCGCAGCCGCGCCTTCCGGCGAATGCTCGCTGCAAAAGGCTGCCCAGTTCGCAAGTGATCTCGGCATCAGTTTCAATCCCCACGAGCCCTTCTGGACAGTGCAGCGGCCATTGTGACAGCTTCTTCCAAAAGCTCTATTCTTTCAAGGCTGCTTGGCAACGTAATGGTCAGCTGCAGACCAGGATACGGGCCCAGTTCGTGTTGATGCTGCGATGAATGAGTGCGTGCTTAAGAAGAGCAGTAGCCTTTAGCAGCCTTAACAGCTTAGCAGCCAGACGTGAGCTGAATTCTTTTTGCCGTTGCATGTCTGAGAGGACAGAATTGAAGCACTTGGCCTTCGACAAGTCGGGCCTGAGATTGGGTGAACCTCAGCTGAACCGGGCTTGAGCGGCCGGACTCTGCTGCATTGAGCCCGAAATTGAAGTGCTACAAGCGGGGCAGAGTGTTCTTGACCATGAGCACCGGGAAGATCCTGAAAGCCCATATCAAAGACAGAACAGACTCCAGGACAAGCTTGTGGCTAAATGGCAGCAGCTGGCTATGGCCTCTGTCCGCTTGCGTTCTGACGGCCAATCTTTGGATGCACCGGGCCCGGAGTTCAACGCACGTCTTGGAATGCCGTTATCCCAGATCAGCCAAGCCCGCTGGAGGTTGTGTTCGCATCAGCAGACCATTCCATCTTCGACTTTGCACAGGCAAGGAATCCCTATTGCCTGTGTGGCCAAGCAACAGAAGATAGCCTGTAACCTTAGCAGTTATTGAATCAAAAATCTGACCACACCCTTTGCGGTGTTCGTCGCATCGGTCGTTTCAGTGCAAAAGATAGTGTCATATCAAGTCGTGCGAAAAGCTTGGGGCCGAGTGCGGGACAAACAGCTCGACTCCATTGGCAGTCAAATGACTGCGACGCTGCGAGTTCGAGCCAGTAACATCGGTGTCACTATGAAGGAGTGGTTCGGCTACCAAGCGGGCAGGTTTCGGTGCCCATGGACGCCTCTGCGACTGCCTTGCTTCAGGCGCCTCACATGCTGCTTTTGAGGTTTTGAGGTTAGGCCTAGGCTTGTGAGGCGAGGAAATTCTTCCACGTCCAACCATGTCCTCAACCTGGCATTGTTGCAGGCTAGGCCTTTGTGTTTCAATTTCAGGATGTTCCAGGCCGTAGAGGCCGTTGCACCGAGTGGCGCCATACTTAGACTTAGGCGATCCATGCTGCTCAGCTCCCGGTGCCACCAGGCTGATTTTGGACCAGGCGCAGTTAGACTGCTTGCGACTGGCAGCTTCGGTGGGGTTCAGCATGCTCATGCATCCCCGCCACGTCCCCAGCACACGCTTGAGACATCTTGAAACCCTCTTCATTGCCATGAAGGAGCCTAGGCGCTCCAGGGGTAAAGCCGAGGAGAAGCATCTCCCGGACAGTTCTGACATGGCCAATTCGGGCTCTGCACCCGCATCTGACCTTCAAAGAGGCCTACTCTGGACTCCAGACTGCGTGCAGAGGGGTACTCGTCATGCGCCGCATGCCAATTGCCAGGTTTACTGGCTCCACTCGTCGATGTCCAATGCTTTGGAGGTTCGGTGCTATCGGGTGCCGCTGGCGTCGGAGCATCGACTCTTACGCATTCGGGGGCATTCTAGGGGTTGGGTCTGCGGTGGGATCAACCAAAGAGAGGCTTGGAGCAGCTACCGGCTAGGGACGACCCGGTTGCCAGGTCCTTTTCGGACTCACCTTTTTTCTCACACTCCACAGCCGCCTCAGTTCCTCTGCCAATGGACACTTGGACCGCAAACCGTCTTCCTGTCAGTTTGAAAGCTCCGGCGGCTTTCGAGATCGGACGCTGACGGCGGCTTCTTCAAGCTAAGGGGTATTGTCTTCTCTCATGAAATTATGGGAGGACATCCAGAACATCTATGCAGGAGTGTTGTTGCGGGAGTCGCATGGCAGACTAGTGATGTCCTGCTACAGCCAGAATCATGTACTGCTGCTTTGCTGCTTTGCTGCCGGTCTGAGCCGTTCAGTGTGGTCCAACAAGCACGCAAGCAGCACACACATGATCGGTGGCAGGAGAGAATCTTTCTGACTGGCCGTGGCTTGCAAGCTGGTATATGGTCTTGGAAGGCTTCCGAGGCCTTCCCGCGTCAACATTGACTCGACGAGTGACGGCAAACTGTTTTGGTTCCGGGGGCAGAATACGTGGCATGTCCAATTTCCTGCAAGTGGATGGCAGGCTATGGTGGGGGCTTCCTGATTCCGTTCACAATGCCGCTTCACCTTTGCCTCCTGCTGTTAGACTTCCATGCCGACGCTTGTACCTGATGCTGTCGGGGGTTTGAGTTTTGAATCCTTGGGGCCTACCTGCTGTTTAGTTTGTGTCCAGGCAGACCAGGCTACTGACTACTGCATCACTCATATGTGCGTTTGAACCTCTGCACCTTCAATCGTGCCGTGCCAGTGCAAGCACCTGAGCTGTCCGCTCTGGCCACTGCAGCCCAGGATATTCTTATATTGACGATGTTCCTGCCTCACGTTTTCCTCCTGTGGCATTCGGTGACCAGCTTGATCGTCGCCGTGCAGAAAGCTGTAGCCATATTCCTGAATTTGACGCAGGGCCGAGCCAAGGGTTCAAAGAATGATTGATCGATTCGTGAAGTGAAATGTTTAAGTTCTGCTTGTAAAGTGATGACGCCAGCAAAGGCTGGCAATCAAACCCACCGACTCCAGTGGCGCAGCTGCCCGAACACGGCTTCTTTCGCCTTGTACAGCCGCCAAGCCGACATCCAAACCCCTGTGCTGAATAGGATGAAGGCTCTCATGAGTTGAAAAAAAACGGTCAGCTGACAGAGGCCTGAAGTAGACGGGCTAGTGACGGCAGCATGCCTGGCCCCATGTTCTTCTGCTCTTCTGCTTGCGCCTCTCTGCTCCGCACAAAGACCATACAGCAAACGGAAGCGACTTGAGGCAATCACGCTTCTACAGTACATATGACATACGGATACACTCTTCTTCTCGGTATTCGAAGCTCTCGCAAGGCAGCGTCAGCGCGAGAAGGAGAATCAAACTCTTCGGGAGATGGCATCTTGGCGAATCCATGCGGGCATGTTCTTTCGTTTCGAGTTTCGACTGCTTCACCTGCAGGGGGGCAGGGGGGCGCGCCTGTTTAGACAGCACCCAGCTGCCAGGTCGCTCTGAAGAAACTGCAGCTGGAGAAGCTCCTCACAGCACTTCGCGCAGGCCGCCGCGCGAAGCCGCTGTAAATGCTTTGGAGCGCTTCCATTCCCATCTCCCCTTTGGTATTTGAGATCTGCCCAGCAACCTCAACCTCTCCTCATTTCTCCTCAGAATCCGAAGCCGAGGTTCACAAACTGTCAAAGCGGTCCCGCGCTGCCCCCAATCTTTGCTTGTGCTCATGCCGGCCGTTCGGGCCACCTTAGCGGCAGCGCCGGTACACATCGCATTGGTGAGCCTGCCACATGCAAAGATTGCGTGTAAGTCTGCCGCCTCGTCCACAGAGGGTGCAGAGCAAGAGTCTTAGAGTCAGCATGCGTTTGTTGGGCCACCCAAGGCATGTCGGACCATCGGCAGAGACCGAAGGCTCCCCTCTCGCAGGCCAAGTGGCCAGGATTCCTCTCATGAACGTGGTCTGTTTCAGTCTGCCACTTGAAAGCCGAGTCGTTGTCGGTGCGGGCAGTCATTAGGCCCATTAGGCCTGCTACAGGCAAATCCCTAAGCCGCCGGATCAGGTTTCTACTGTTTCTAGTCTGGCTCCTCTATGCTTGTTGACTGCAGGGGCAGTTGCTTCCACGCCCCCTGTGACCAGCGGCTGTGCCACACCAGCCCGGCAGTGCCGGGGCATTACTGGGGACTTTTCGTTTCTTAGGTGTTTTGTGCTGTTGGCCGCAAATCGACACGCGTACGGCCGATGGCCTTTTTCGAAGACTGCGCTGCTTGCCCATGAAGTATCGATGTCTATGGTTTCCAGCACTGTGCACGGAGGTTACACCAGGTACTGCATGCAGTGCCTTCTGCCGTCTAGCAGACCTGCAAGGTTTGGGCTCAGTTACTCAAGATGCATATCACCAGAGGACGCATGACACATGTCGGACACGCGGCAAACTCCCCTGCCTGCTGGTTTTAGCTGCATTTCGGATCATCTCCTCTTGCTCATTCTTGCTTGCTGCCTGAGGCAGCCGTGGATTCCAGCGACTTGGGCAAGCACTGCACCACCTTGCACAAGAGCACGCCGAATCAAATTGACACTTCAGACCTTACTAGTCTTTGACGTGAGTGTCCGGGTTGCAACAAAGTAGGCGGAATCAGAACAACATGGCATCCTTTCCCTGTCGTACAGTCCCGCGGCATGATTTACGAGAAGCTCTTCTTGACAATTGTGCGGCTGAACTTCCGAACATTCACTAGTCACCAGTCTCTGGAAATGAAGGGCTCCCATGTTCAAACTCGAATGTTTCTTCTGTCGAGGTAGCACAGCCACAGCCGTCTGGGCCCCCACCCAGCACTCCAAACTTTCCGGCAGCACCAAGTTACTCGTCCAGCATCTATGCGGAAGGGGCGAGCGTTAGCCGAGGATACTTGGGAGCGGTGCTTGCAGTGAACCTCGATTCCTGCTTCTGCGGGTTTCAAGCTGCCGACGATAGGCCCATCCACGCCGAACTCGCCAATTCCGTTGGACTTCGAGTACGAGCGAGGAGCCTGCCAGGGGCCTTGCTGTAGATCCGTTGGATTTAATGCTGAGCCCCCAAGATGCGAAGATACACAACATTACACAATCGCCTCGCTGTGGAGTTGTGGAGAGGACCTTCGGTTGCCAGCCTTTTGGCTACGGAAACGGATAGCGCAACACAGTCGGGGACCAGCAGCAGAGGTGCGAGGAAGCGTGTTTTTCTGTCAGTGTGACCGCCAGTGGTAACCGCGAGCCCCGTGGAGCCACATCGGAAGGCCTTGGCTCGGAAAGGAGGCTGGTGGATGACGCGCTGATGCTCGGCTGTTCCACTAATCCTATGTCGCTGAGCGTCGGCGCCATATAAACGTAGGTATAGCTATATATAGAGAAAGATACACATGGATACATTGAAAGATGGATAGACAGAGGCCCTGGCGGCCCCCCACCCCCCCCATGGTATCAATCCATTTGCTCATCCCCCCTTGGTTTGGTTTAGGCATGTTTAGGCTCTGGCATTCCCCCAATGGTTCTGCGTGTGGGTCCCCCCACCGTGGAAGAGCTTGGGAAGCGGGAGGGAAAGAAACAGCTGGGGCCTTGAGCTTCGGTCCCGTGGGTACAGGATACCCTCCCGCACGTGCGCTGAGGCTCCAGGCAACTGTATTCGGCGATGCCATTGGCAACGGAGGGGGTCCAATCTATCCATTTATCCATCTATTCATGTATCTATCTATCTACTTACCTATCTATCTATCTATCTATCTATCTGTCTATCCATTTATTTATCTATCTATCTATCTATCTACCTATCTACCTATCTACCTATCTACCTATCTACCTATCTACCTACCAACCTATCTACCTATCTACCTATCTACCTATCTACTTCTCTACCTATCTACCTATCTATTTACCTACCTGTCTGTCTATTTGTCTATCCATGTGCCTATCTATCTATCTATCGGTCGATCTATCTATCGATCTATCTATCCATCCATCTATGTCTCCTAATCCTCGCTCTACTAGGTAGGGACTAGAAGGTCAGTTTACAGATCGTAAGAACAGCCGCGATCTGACTTTTCGGTAGCCATTTTGGCTCAAGCCGATCGGCTTTGATTTTCGATCGTCGGCCTGGGGAAAGATTAGACCCTTGACCAGCAATGTGGTTCCCTGCAGCCGGCCCCTATCGTGGCCCAGAAGCTCAGCTGCAGACTCCCCAGTTCGGGCCAAATACTCTCCAGCAGCAGATGTTGGTCAATGGGGGCTGTACACCTCCGCCTGCAGCCTCCGGCGACTGGGGAAGTGGAGGATGGGGCAGCGATCGCGATCGTCGCCGCCAAAGAGGAGATCGGACCACTCCTCCTCCTCATAATGTCATAACGCGTTCGCGGTGCAGCAGCTAGCGGCTAGCGGTCGAGGCGGAATATCCCACCCGCAACTCCTTGTTGGTGGTCGACAGGGATGAGCCATTGATCAGGCCGTTCCAGGTCGATCGGACCTCGCGGTCACCTCTGGGTCGTCGGAGAAGGGCTATGGGAATTGCGCCGATCGAGTCTATAAGGGACGCCAACAACCGGATCGACCTGAAGTGTGGGCGAACATCTTTGCCGGGGACATGGCTTTCGGTCAGCCATATCTCGTGGACCGGCGTTACGTTGATCAACACCATCCAGGCTTGCCGCCAGCAGCGCGCTCGCGTTGAAAGGCCCGGCCATGTGCAGCAGTTCGCAGTTCGCTCAGCTGTCTGCGGTGATAGCTCCATGGTACAAGTCGTCCCGAGCGGCGAATGCCGAGGAACGGATGCCTTCCCGCTTGATGGAGAAGGTGATTTCCACGTGAGGGCCAGTTCGAAGCTGCACGTCAATCCCCTCTAGTTCGTGAGGCAGGAAGCTCTGGCGCATCGTTCTCATGATGCGGGGCTGGCAGTGGAACCTCACAGTGGCCCGCCCGCGATCATGGAGGAGGCGGCCAGGCACGCGGTTCGCTAGCTGGGCACATCGGCTTCTTGGGCGATTCCCGCCTCTGCACGGCAGATGTATGATCAGCGGGTTTCTGCCATCCAGGTGATCCCAGAGGGCGAGTTCACTAGAATCCGAGCGCCGTGCCTGAGCCAAGGCATGATGCTGAACATGCGAACAAATGTGCAGAACAGCGCTGGGATCTCGCGCACCGAGAGGATCGCTCGACCATGCTCGGCTCACATTTGTTCCGCGCTTGGAAGAAGCTCGGCTGATCCGCCGGCTAACACTAAGACCGTCACACAGGTCGGAACAACGGTGCGATCGCCCAAATCTTCAAGGGCTATCGCACAAAACTCCGAAGCTTCTCGACCATCGTGCCGTCGGCTCCTGCATGGCATACGGACCTGCCGGTCTCCAAGCAAAGGCATCGCAGCCGATGTTGGCGAGGAACTGCTGGCCGCCATGATCTCGGCCCCGTTTCTTCCACACGAACGGTGCTGATCCGCTTGAACTCCTGTGCCTCGCGAGCCTGCAGAACTTCAGCGAAAACCTTCGGGATCGCCGACGAAGTGCATGAGAACCGCACGTCGGTCCTCATGCGGTCACGGGCCCTGGCGAGAACCTCGGCCGCATCGTCCTGCTCGTCAGGCGCTGCTGTTCAGGCTTAATCAGGGATGGACAGGTCTGTTAGGAAGATCCGTTCTCTGCCTCTGTTCAGTGATGAGTTCTGCTATGGCTGGTAGACCTAATTACGCATGGCTCAGTGCGAGGAGCGCTCGGCAGAGTGCGTCGAGTCGGTCGCTACGCTTGTGCCTGCTTTGGAGGATTTCATCTCCACACGCCCGCGGCGAAGCAAAAGCCGAGGAGATCTCGAGGTGGGTGCCTTTGTTAGACCTGCTGTTCACCCTTGTGAAGAGCATGGCATCGATCGGCTGTGCTGAGCTGGCCGCGGATCTGGGCTTTGGGGCGGCTAGCCGACGGTTCGGTGGCGAGTGGACGATCGCCTCTCAAGCATAAGCCTGCCGTCGATCGGCAGCTGGTGCCGGTCCCTCTCGCTAAGAAGTCAAGGGCGATCGACGCGAGCCAAGGGAGGCGCAATTCTCGCTCAAAGCTCACGAGGCTGGTGAAGCTCGCAAGTGGGGCATGCGGCTGAAGGCCATCGTGGATCGACGCGGCAACTACGCGGCGATGCGCGATCCCTAGTAAGTCAATCTGACGCCGCCCTTCGCAGGCTCCTGCGTGGGGACTCTGACGATCAAGCGTTGGTGATGGGCGCTTGCTTCCACGTCTGCCTTTGGCGCGAACTCATGCACCCTGCTAGCTCTGCCGACGTCGACCTCATTGATCAGATCATGTCGGGTATGCCGATCGTGGGTGATATTGCCTCCTCTCATCGGTGGCTGCCAGATCGGCGGCCCCACTCAGAATATCTTCTGTCAGTGATTCGTGATCTTAAATCACGGGCCTGGGACTTTCGTGAAAAGGTAGTAAGGTCTGTTCGTGCCGCTCCTCTAACCCAACACCGTCCGAAGGTTTGGGAGGCTAGGGAAGATATTCAAGAAGGCGCGGCGCTCGGCCGTTTCCAACGGTTCGAGGTCGAGCAGAAGAAGAAGGTCCGAGGGTCGACAGTGCCACACCCAATGGGGTTAACATGGCGACGGTGGTCACTGAGACGCTCGAGCTACTTTCTATACTGACTGATGCGGACGTGGCTGCTATCAAGTGGCTTCGATCGAGGCTGCCTGATTCGCGTCTTCGGGGGTGGGTCTTGGATGGGTGGCGGGCTTATCGGCAGCTCCCGATCGAGCCGTCGCGCAGGAAGTGGAGCATGTCGCCTTGAAGGATCCTTCGAGTGGCCAGGTCGCCTTCTTCGTGATGCTCGGGCACCGGTTCGGTCAGGTGTCGGCGGTCCACAACTACAACCACAGTTCGGCTGCGATCACCGACATCCTTCGCAGAGTGTTCAGCATCGCGGCCTTTAACTTCTACGAGCACAAGTACAGGTTCGGGCCGGAGGTCACGGCGACAGGGGCGCTCGCCCTGTCGGAGAAGGTCCACTGGTAGTCGGAGCTCGCTTTGATCAGCAGAAGCTCCAGCTGTGCTCGGATCCCGCGATCCTCGGGGTCACCTACGACCTACGATCTGGACCAGTATCTCCTGAAGATTAAGAAGTCCCGCCAGCAAGAGCTCTTCGAGGAGATAGGGGCAAGCTCATGCTTGGAGCCTCACAGCTCTGGGGCAAGGTCGGTCGGGCCCCCTTTTCGGGCCTTCTCCGATCAGTACTCCCGAAGAACCTCCTCTACAGGGCTATCGCCAGCATTACTCTTTTGGCTCTACAAGTGGCGGTCGCTGGTTATGCATGGGCCTGCTCGGCCTACTGCGTTCGGGGCCCCAGAAGTCGGACGTGGTGATCTTCACTGATGATTCGGCTCCGAGTTCTAGCCTAAAGGGTCCGCCTATTGAGATGATAGGAGGAGTTATGTTCACACGCGACGACGCCCCCAGGCAGTTCCCGGCCAGTTTACAGATCGTAAGAACAGCCGCGATCTGATCTTTCCGTGGCTATTTTGGCGTCAGCTGATCGGCCTGGATGTTCAACCACGCTCTATCTCTACCTATCTCTATCTATCTCTATCTATCTCTATCTATCTCTATCTATCTCTATCTATCTTCATCTATCTCTATCTATTTATCTATCTATCTATCTATCTATCTATCTATCTAGCTATCTCTATCCATCTATCTCCATCTATCCCATCTATCTATCTCCATCTATCTGTCTCTATCTATCTCTATCTATCTCTATCTATCTCTATCTATCTCTATCTATCTCTATCTATCTCTATCTATCTCTATCTATCTATCTTGCTATCTGTCTATCTATCCATAAGAAAAACTGAATACATGACATGTTTGTGTGGCTTGCGCCTGGGCGCTGTTAGTTCCCCGATTCTGTGTGGAATAGTTGGGTGCGTTAGGTTGCAAGGTTGATTTCGGGTTCAGGCCCGAGGGCGAGGGATGATCACGCGCAGAATGGTTGGGGGAAGCACCCAACCATTCGACAGGGAAGCTCAAGGCCCAAACCGTTCCATGCCGAAGGTTTGTTGGTATGATCAAACGGGGGGATACCATTGTGGGGAGGAGGGGGGGAGGGTGTCCCTGGCGCAAGCCTATATATAATATATATATATATATATGATAAATATATGTATGCATGTAGGTATCTATGTATGTATGTTGCTGAATTTATGTACTGAACTGTTGTCGGAGAAGTGCGGCATGTTGGAGTTCAAGGTAACTCTGCTGATTAATCGTCGTCTTCTACGCTTGTGTTTTTTTTCTCTCCCTCTCTCTCTCTCTGTGTTTGTGTATGTGTATGTGTGCGGCGCGTGTATGCGCGATTCGTCCTCGTGCATGGGCTAAGCGGATGACTCCTTTCAGTTGTCGTTGGCAATTGAAATTTCGCACGGAAATATTTGTTGCCGCGTCACACCTTGCCGGGGGGCACCGTATTTCAGTATCTCCCCTCATCACTTTCGTGTACCAACATAACAGCTGGGCACTGGGCACGCGTTCCTGCAAGATTAGAAAAGCCTGGCAAGGGTACATAGACTTGCACGGTTGAAGCAACCTGACCAGCAACAGCACGTCGCAACTGTAACATCCAGTTTGCAAGTGTTTGCGACTGTGCATGGGTGATTCTCGCTTACTTGATTTTGCCAGGCACAGCCGTGTGCCAGGAAAGGAGTCGTTGCAGTCAGCAGCCTATCCTAGCCACTACATTGTCTGCGATGGGCAACCAAGGATGATCCAGCTTGCAAGCTCTCTGTCCAGCAAGGCAGTTTTGGAGTTGTCTGTCCAGAAGAGGGCACCACTTGTGAGCTTATGAAGGCTATTGTCATTGTGTCGAGCCAGCCTGACCGCCCATCGTCGACCTGCCATGCCCCCAAACCAATGGACGGATCTTTGAACGCCAGAGGATGCTGAAGACACTTGAGTCGCATCGTCGCAGGCAGATCCGCCTAGCCCGGTACCAAAAGCAGTCCCTCGCGCCTTTGCCGCACTTTGGATTGTTCCTTGTGATTAACTGTCTTATGGAGGCTTTAATGCCGCATTGGCAAAATACAATGGAAACAGAGGAATCCCACCGTGCTGAGACAGTCATTGGCCCTTGGCCTTAGTCAGCGAGTGCGGGAAAGGGGCACAACCTGCTAGCTTGGTTTCCTCAACCGACTGGTGGCTCTGAGGATTGATGCTGAACTCACTTTCTAGTAGAGGGTAGCTGTTTCGTGTAATGCCACTATTTTCATCTGCTTCCCGAAACGTCGCTGCTCCCACAAGAGTCGTTTCAAGTTATGAGGCGAGTCAAATATGCACCGCAGCGACTCGGTCAGCTCTTCATCGGCAACTTGCCTTCAATGTCAGACAGAGTCCATTCGGACCTGGCAGCTTTATGTGGAGAGGTTGGCATGTCCGGCTGTATGTGAGTGTCTGGACCGGGCACCACGACGTAGCCACAGTTTGTATTGACAACGCCGCAGTTCTCATGATGCCAGTTGTCCGTGTTGTGCTTCCCTGGAGCATGGCCCCGGAGGTCCCAATGTCCCAGATGTACAGGCCGAGCGTGGATGGTCAAGGTGGGGCTGGGCTTCATGAGGCCATGAGGCATCCGAAGGGGCGGTGTGACGGCGCGAGAGGGCCAGCAGGTTAAAGGCTGATTTTCCATTGCGTTGTCAACACAGAGCTACGGCACTTGAAGCCGGGGAGGCGCCGCCCGACGCTGATGCGTCCAGCTCAGTACAGCGGTGTTGTGCACAGCGCTGAGCCATGCAGGGATCTATTTTGACTCGCTGTTTCGCCTTACACATCCCTGCGTCACATGAGAACTGTGTGTTAGGCCGCCAGTAGAGGCTAAGGACACGTAGATTGGAAAATGTGTGGTCGTACTGCAAGGCAGAATCGTCAAGGCTCATGTGGCTGGATCTTGATTCGAGGGCTTTAGCTTCCAAGCACGGCAAGTTGCTGCCAAGACTTGATGTGTCTGCATGGTCTTGTATTGAGAGCCAGCAACGACCGACAAGCAGCAGCGTTGCTGCCAGGCTTAGCACTTCACACGGCTTGGGGCTAGAGTTCTTAATCCTTCCCCTTCGAGCTTGTGTAAGTTTTTCCGAGCATGTTCCTGCGCGAAACTACAACCTGTTGCTTCGTTCTTCAGCATGCGAGCACCAGAAACTCAGCGAACATGCAATAATCTCGAGGGTGGTGGTGCTTGGATACTTGTTTTGACCTTGTTTTGCTGCAGGTCTGACCTCGTTCTGGAAAGCCTCTTGGCCACGTCGCTATTCCTGGCACAAGCTCCTTCCATCTAGCCAAACCAGGCGAAACAATCCTGCCATACAGCGATGTTTGGAAGGCCTTTTCTTCCTACAGCCACACGCATGCCTGGCGTGCCTCGCAATCTTAGTTTCTCTCGACAACGTCTAGCTGAGTCTAGCTGTCGAGCAGATTGGTTTCACGACCTCTGGGTTGCCTAGGGCATCCGTGGTCATTTTTATTCATGCCTTCCTCGCGAACGAATGAGAACTTGAACTCCCAATCTACCTCCACCCGGAAACATGCTTCTGAGGCCAGGCTGTTGGCAAATATGTGCTGAGTGTAAGTACAAGGCCAACATATAAGAATGTAAACTGTAGAAGCTTGCTTAAAGCATGACACGCGTCCATGCGACAGTCATCACTATCGGGGTGCTTATTGATCGTTTTCTCTCGGGGACATGTTTGGCGTCCTCTCGTGGTTGAGAAAAAAGCGAAGATGGTGCGCAGACTTAAGCTGTGAAGACTTAAGGATGTATCGGTGCCTTGTCAAACGCATCTTTCCCCGCGGTGCCCGGCTGCACCAGCTTCATCTGCAGAAGGAGAGAACAGTAGCGAGCATACGCACTTGGTAGTTACATCTCTGGAGTTTTTTTGGCAAGACAAACAGAAAGAAGCAGACTGTGGAAAGTTAAACCGGATGCCTGGCTCCATGCTGCGACAGGAAGGTATCACAATCCAAAGAGCCTGCAACCCTAAATTCGTTGAGCACTACTCAGCCCCACTTCGATTTTGTGCGATGTCCCTTCCAAAAACGATTCGCAAGCCATGGGCAGAAAAAATAAGCGTGTGGGCTTTATGGTACTCGAGCAGAGAGGCAGCCCGAAGCAGCAAGGTCTAGGCTTAGGGATTCAGGCCAAGTTGCCGCCATAGCTCGAAGCTTGCACAGCCATGAAGTCATTGCAACTGGTGATGATGCCTTGCGTGCTGCTTCTGCAGCGTAGCGTGGGCGACGAGGATGTGTTGCTCGACTGACTTCAGCATCTTTCTTCATTCTGTTCGGGCTAGACACGGCCAGAGCCAGGACGTTTTGCTTCTTTGATTGTGTCGGACGTTCATGTTCTGACATGGTGCTGTCTTCACTGTCCTGGGAAAAGCACTGCTGTGATCTTCGGTCGTAGTGAAGATGGACATCAGATGAACTGAGGTTCCCTGTTCACCTCATGCTTCAGGCGGCTGTCGGGCAGGAGGCAGACCGTGTACAGGCCTCTTGCGTTCCTGATGCCGCTGCGGCCAGATGGCGAGAAGGCCTGACAAGATTCTGGTGCAACACTGAACTGCAGCTCGCAGTCTGAGGGCTTCCATGCTTGTCTCCGTTCACGGTACACTAAACTGACCCCCAGTATCCAGTATGACTATGAAGTTGCAGACCTGGCTGGATCTTGGCTGACCTGTCCTCCAAAAGCCCGAAAAGCAAGTGTTGTGAAGGCTTCACGGCAGCCGTAGAGACGACACTTGGCTCGCGACTTCAGCTTTCGTACCACCCTTCACTGCTCGGTAGGTGCTCGTTGGAGCCTGAATGCCCACACACAGTGGTAGGATGATGCAGAAGACGAAGCGCACGATGCAACTGGGGTTGGCCTCCTTGGCCCGAGGAGTCTTGATGCTTCTAGCCTCTTGGCGGCAGATGCAGGGGGTTTGCAGATACCGTTCACTGCACCCCAAACCCCGCGCAAGCAAGCAAGCAGCAAACCTACCGCTGACAAAATGAAATTTACAAACGGTTGTTTCTTACTGTATCCCAAACCCTAGATACCATTCTTTGTTTTGCTTTTTAATAGACCATTTGCTTAGGGTTGGAGGCTGCGTAATTTCTATTCATGTTATTAATATAGGTCCTAGATCAGCCTATTGGTGTGGTTGAGTTTCTATTGGGGGTGTTGCGGTTCTTGTGTAAGGGTCAGGGCTTGGGTGAATGATATGTCCTGCGACAGCTAAAAAACCTTCTCTGGTTTGATTTCGCCTGCGTCTGGGTTTGGGTCCATGATATGTCCTGCGGCGAGGGGTCGCCTTGAGAAAAATGAAATGGCCATCGCTGTCTCAATCAATGCTTGAGTAGGACGTCTCCAACTGCAGCCAGGAATCCACCAGCTGCGGGGACCTGGTGACGTTCCAACAGCTCAAGGGGCAGGCAAAGAGGCGTGCTGCCAGCTGGGAAGCAACATGGAAAGTCTCTCCTCTCGTATGGGTTGTTCTGCATCTTGTGCACCGCCAGATGCTGCCCCACCCTGCCATTCCGTGCCCCTCGATAGTGGTGTGGTGCGGCAACTCCCCTGCAGGCTCGAGGTTCTTGCCAGCACCCGTAGCCTCGCGGGGCTGGATGCATCGGCAACTGGACCACTCTTTGGGCTCATATGTATAGGGACATCTTCGTGTATACTGTTTGAATGGATGGACGGCGGATGGATGGACGGATGGACGGATGGACGGATGCATGGATGCATGGATGCATGGACGGGAGGGTGGATGATGTCACGACCGAGTGGGTGAGAGACACGACAGAACCTCCTCTCAGATTCCGATCGGCCGGGAGTCGGAATCCGAATTGTTTCTGTAAGGGATTTCATGCTTTAGTTCCCCCTCTGTACCTCGGCAATTCCACAGCCGAGAGGAGGCTATCGGCGATAATTAATCTGTACATGCGCGTGTCATTTCAAACTTTCTGTTCTCCGGGTGCTTTAACCTTAGAAGTCGGGAGTGTTTTTGTTCTGTTGTGCTGCTTGCTTCGGTAACAACTGCAGCGTTTCGCGCACTTACTGCTAGAAGCCTCGAATCCGACTCGAATCCTGTTCGTTTTCAAGCAGGCTTTTCCTGCACAATTCAGCACCTGCCAAGGCGTAGGAGGCGAGCCCATTTTATTCGTCTCCGTCCTTCTCGTTGGACGACATCAGCGCCAAGCCTCCGTCGGGTGCTATTTCGAGAACTATCCCAACGGCGACCAGCCCTTTGTCACCCTTCATGCTGTCGAGAAGAAAACAAGCGATCGATTTACGTTTTTGTCCTCCCCTCCCCTCCTCTCGCCTCCTCTCCCCTGCCCTCCCCTCCCCTCCCCTCCCCTCCCATAAACCCAACTTGGCAGTGCCCGCTGTTCATCATGAGCAGGTTGAGAAAAGCAAGCGAGCTTTGCAGAGCGCAGTGTGGAATGTCGCATTTGAGCAGACTGCTCGAGCCCCCGCAGCGAGCGAAGGTGAAGTACGAGCCTTTGAAAGCTCTTACGGTCGGTGGGGTTGATGCGCCCTGGCTGCTTCTTGTAGGGCTGTGCTATTTCTATCCCAGTTGCGGGAAGGTTTGGTTAGCTGGGCCCAGTTTTTAGAGGAGTGTTGAGCCCAGTTTTCTGACATGACCCCTTGCAATCCAAGACGCCGCCCCAACACCCATCAATTTCCGCCGAACGAAATCACCAGCCAAACTCTAAGGTTCACCTTGAGCTCAATGCCCTCCTCGTGGCCTGGCAAATGAACCGTGGCCCCAAAGAGGTCGGCTCTACCTTGGCCAAGCGTCTCGGACCTCATCCCTTGCCTGCCACCGACTAAAGCATCGCTGGCCTGAGCGTTCTGCATTCGGTTTTGTTCGTTTGCTTCACGTTGCCTTTGCCACAGCTCGTCGCTTCGGATGCTTGTTGCAGAGTTTTTTCGCTGATGGGCTGCGCAAGCCATGCAACGGTTGGTTTGAGACTCCGAGCAACTCTTGGCTTTGCGCGAAGTTTCACTCTGGCTTGCTGCTTTGCCACAGACTCCAAAATCACAAGACATATCAGTTTTTCATACCAAGATCAGTTTTCCTATCAGTTTTCCTACTGGATGTTTTGAACCCGAAAAGCTTTTTCCTGCAGGAGCTTTCGGGTCCTCAGGGTTGCGCTACGGTGATGGGTTTCAGACATCTTCAGACGGTGATATCTTGCTTTAGATTGCCAGACTTCTGTGGCATCTTCGGGAAGTGTTTCTTGGACCCTCAGCCACAAGGCGCGGCGCCTCAAGGAGATGTTGGTAGAGAAACAGAACGAGACGATCGCAATGGATTCACATGCTGTGCTCGTCGTAAGTGTCCACGAGTTACTTTTCTGCGCTGCCGTGCCTCACGACAGCACGAGAATCGAGGCAACCCCGAAATGTGAGTTCAGAAGAGGCCTCACCCCATCCCAAAGATCAGAGACCCAGTTGAACATCAGGTTTCTAGCTGACTTCTCCGAAGACGATGCAGTGCAAGCCGGGGAGGTGCCCGAGGTGCCTGAGGAGCTCTGCTGCGTGCAAGAGCGACCAAGCCTCCATTAGCGTGCCACATGCCTACGGCATAGCAAAAGTATAGAAAGCTCACAAACACCGTGCTGACAGCTGCTTGCCATGTCACAAGATCCCTAGTATCTCATAATGTCGCAAGAGACCTTTGATCAGGAGCCGGTGGCAGCGGTACAGCACCGACCTGGGTCACTGCAACGCAAGGGCCAATTCTGGACCACAATGCTGAATCAGGCACCCGGCAAACGTGGCCACTGTTTTTCGGAGGATCGCAGGATTCATTGGAAGAGCTTTCTGGGACAACACAAACTTAAGCAGTGCAATCTGACGGCCCGGAATGAGTCCAATCTGCTGCATGTTTTCCAGCATGTTCTTGATCTCCCCGCATGTCAGCACCACGTGCTGCACACTGCAGGCTCTGTCGAGGCTGTCTGTGGCTGGAGATCGCCCTATTGCGGCTCAGTGCTTTGAAGTTCAAACCAAAGTCCGATGTAAGCCTGCCTTGGCAACCGGGTGCCTTTCGCAACTTCACATCGACCAAAGGTGGATGCTTGCATTTCCGACGATTTGGCGGGCTTCCATGCCGACAGGTTTGATGAGGCGTTTCTCGGCTTGTTCAAGACATGCAGAGGCCGATGTCTTTGTGATTGTTTGATAGCTCAATGGAGACTGCCACACCTCCTCGTGTGTGGCAATCCTATAATGTTCCGAAAAAACAAGATGACATGGCGCAACTTGCAACGTGTAATGGTGGATTGTCAGCTTATCGGAAACTCACGCACATGCTGCAGCGAGACTGCCACGGGTCGTTGTGGCTTAGCCACAAGCAGCTTCACGATTTCTCACCTTTTTGAGCTGTATGTGTCTTCCACCCTAGCGTAAGGTTTGGACGGATGATGCAAAAGACGCAGAGAAGTATGCAAGCTGGATTGCGGCTCTTGGCCACGACAGTACAGGCGTGTGCCTGAGCAACCGCGTTGATTTGTCGACACTTTGAGGTTGAGGTGCTACCAAGTACTGCGAGAAGCCTGTAGAAGGACCGGCAAGCACACGGATTCTGAAAGTGATGGCGAGCCTGCACAGAGTTCCTGCTGTTTCGGTTCTCCTGCAATTCTTGGCCCCGAGCCTGGTGCTCAATCTAACAAATCGAGGCTCTGCTGGCAACTTTGGAGGAGACTGGAAGGGATGGTTGCCGAGATACTTGCAAATGTTACAGACCATTCCCTAATTCTGAAGATGTTTGTCCGAGTATGCGTGTCAAAATTCTGAAGATGTAGCAAGTTCGGCAAGGACATCTTTGTCAGCACACGGATCCCCAAAAAGTGACTCGGAAGGAGGGCGGCCATTGTCCGCAGCTGCACTCTTCGCAAGGCCATGCGTTCCTCCAGAGTGCTTGCTGATAGGAGCGTAAGCAGGCCGGCACAGCTCAGCCCCCGCAGATGAAATACCGGCTCCTTTGGTGGGGTGGTTAGGGTAGAGCTGTCATCAGAGGTGTGGACCGGCTGCGCCTGTCTGCGAATCGCCTGGAGACGCTGGTTGGAACCCGGTGACTCAGCCTTGGGTTGCGATGGTTGAGCCCGTAGGCGCGTCCGCTGTTAGGGGTGTAGCCGAGCTTGAAGTCCCAGGTCACTCATCAACCCGGGGGTCAAAGTCAAGTACGAAGCGATGCAGATGCTGACTGTCGGCGGCCTCGACGTTCACCTAGAGCTCCATGGCCTGGATTTGTTGGATCAGTCATCCAGGTTGGTGTCTGAGCCCGCCAAGCCTGAACCGGTGCAAACGTGTTTGCAGTGGTCGAAGACAGGTTGAACAAGCTGATTGGAGCTTGGATATCTGACAACAGGCCATTGGACCACGGCTTTGGCCGCTGTATAGAGACGATCGCAGAACGCTTCAAGGGCTCAGCCGGGAATTTTGTCTGTTGCAACCAGCAGCGAATTGCGAGCTCCCTGGACTGAAGAAAACCTATTGTGGCACACGCAAGAGTCTGCTGTTGTGGTTTAATTCTCGCGTGCTCTCTCTCCCTATCTCTCTCTCGCTCTCTCTTTCTCTCTCTCGCTGTGGCTTTCTTCCTCGCTCTTTCGCTCTCTCTCTCTCTCTCGCCCTCTCTTCCCTCTCTTCCCTCTCT
>CAJNDV010035996.1:62990-78561 GCA_905221635.1 Symbiodinium sp. CCMP2456
CGCGGGCTCGAGTCAAGTGGCTGCGGTCGCATCCGGGCGCGGCCCGCGTTCACCCTAAGGCCCTAAACCCTAAGCCATTCTAGGCTCCAGATCTCTTGTGGCTTCCTGGAGCCCAGGTGGTCGGAAAGGGGGGTCTCCGCACGCCCCCAGGCAAGTAAGCGGCGACTCTCCTTTGCTGGCCTCCTGCTAAAGCCACTTGTCATGGCCGGCGTCAAATGCCCCGAGTCCTGCCGGGTGCTGAAAGGTCTGTGTCTGTGACTCGGGGTCAGACTCTTGTCTGGCGTCGTGCCAAAAGTTTTTATCACTTAGCCCCTTCCAGACATGGTCAGATGTTTTCCGGGGTATCTGGGACCCCAACGACCCGTGTCTCCTGCACCAAACAAATTGAAGTTGCAGCTTGGGATCTGGACTTTGTCGTCTTCGGAAGAAAGTTGGCCGAGTGATGATGAAGACACGCGTCCGAGCTCCTCTGCGCCTCAACCTCGCGATGGTGGTCGACATGCACCTGCTCAAGCTCATGATAGTCGAGATGTTCCATCTCCATTCCAACTACAGGGACGAGCTCGAAAGGGAGTGTGCAACATGCGGTACAACAGCAACCTGGTGGACCTCAATTTCATGACGTTGACCCACGGCTACCTCAGCAAGACCAGCCTCATCCCCTTCGTGCACCAGCTGTTGATGAACTACCTCGCCAAGATCGTCATCCACCACGTGATCCCGGGCTACCTGCTCCTGCACTACCACATCCTCACGAACTGCTTGGAAGCACTGACACATGTGCTGTACAATGAGAAGTGACCTGCGCCGAGAAAGACAGACGTACCCAGTACGGAGTACTTCCTTCTGCACGTTGCTGGCAAAAAGTTGAGATCTTTGGTCGTGCTATACAAGTAAACTCCTGCTTTCTTTGTTCACCTTACGCAGCCCACGATGCCCAAACGTCTCCCATCCCCTAAATAACTTGAAGTGGTCGAAGTCACAGTCATGTCGTCCTGCGCCCAGGTGGAGTCTCTTGCAAGCACTTTACTGGAACAACTTAGAAGCAACCCAAGCCACAAGCCGCTTGACCTGGAGACCCTGCTTTCCCATGTCCCCGCTAAGTTCTGGTGCGCCCCACCCAAACCTAATGGCTGTATAGTGTTTGCACTGTCCCCCCGCGCCCTCTGCTCCACTACTGCGGCAACCAAACAATTCCCCCACATCGCCAAGCTACTTGCAGAGTATGTACAATTGTGCCTTCCTGAAGTCTACTTTAGCACAATCGGAGTCAGGGTAGGAGGTAAACTGACTGCTCACTGTGATCCAGGGGTCACGGGCTCAGTGGTGTTCTTTCAGGAATGGGGACACGTCCGTGTGGTTTCTGGCTGGCGACTTCAGAGGGATGTTTCTTTGAGGAATTCGAAGGCCGTTTTGTTTGTGGGAAGGTTTTGGATCTTCGTAACGGGGGCGTCGCTTTTGACGCTAGCAAGCCGCATTGTGGTATGCACCTTGGGGTTAGTAGGAGAATCAGTGTCAGTGCTTTTCAGCTCTCGAGGAAACGCCTACCCGAGCCGAACACTCTTGACACCCTGCGGGACCTGGCTACTGTGGTCGCCCACCCGAGCGACACCTGCAACTGTCCCTCCACTCCTTCTTCCCCTCGAGGAGACCCAATCAACACCCGCCGGATCCCTGCCCGCTAGACAAACCCCAAACAAGCATGGTCGCCGCTTACAGGATCGACGCAGAAACCTTGCATTGCGAGCATTTTCCGATAATTGACTTCGCAGGACCAGAGGAGGACGACCTGGAAGAACCTGACCTGGATGCTCGCGATGGCGTGGTGTAGCTCGTGGTGCGTCGTGTGGTGGTGACATGTGTGCGTGCAAAATGTACATAGCAGATCACTTTGATATCAAGCTATACTAGCCATACTTGCTAAACGTGAAGTTTCACATGCACTGTATACTTGCACTGCCCTTTTCCTCGGTCTACTGCGACCTCTTCTGGCACACCTTGCTTTGCTGCTCTGTCCTGCCTTGCCTTGTCTGGTCTTTTGGTTAACCCCCGTATCTATGGTCCCTAGTCCAATCTCTTCGGCACGGAAAACACCGAATGTCTCACTGTCAATCTCGGCGCTGCCATGGCATAAAACATGAGGACTGGAAGTGTGAATCTGTCAAGCTTCCCAATAACTGGCCTGGGGACTGAGACATGGGTGTGCCGGTCTACGGGCAAGGCGGCATTTTACGGCCTCTCCCCCTGTGGAGACATGCCAATGCCCGGGACACTGGATGGACAAGAAGCTTCTGATGTTCATGTGGTCGATTAACAAAACACCAAAACAAAACAAAAAAAGCAGAAGACATGTGGACATGCGGAGACAGATACCTGCGGCCTTTTCCTGTGGGTACATGCCAAGTTGATCTTTGATGTTTACGGCCTCTCCCGTATTGCGGAGACCCAGACTGTTGGTGGTCCCTCCACACATGAGCCACCGAAGTTATGGGTATACAACTTTTTGATTTGGCTATGAAGACTCTGAGTGGAAACAGGGTGGAATGAAAGCCGAAGCTGAGAAGCAAGAGAACTCGTTGCTGGCGTATGGAGAGAGAGGGCGGCTGCACGTTCCTGGAGCGAGACTATGGCCTCTCCCACTTTTCGGAGACATGCCAAAAAGCTTGCGACGAGTACAGCATGACACGAAATGTGTGACAGCCCCAGCTGACAAGCAAGAGCTTGTCACTGGTGCGTAAAAAGGGACGCTCGAGCTCCCCTGGGATTACAGCCTCTCACACTTTTCGGAGAGACAACCCGATAACAGCGCCTTTCTGCGAGTCGAACAAGAACCAGACTGGTTCGCCTGGATGGATCAAACAACAAAGCTGGCCCTCAAAGAGGAGGTTGTAGAAGCTCCACCGACGCTTGAGAGGCACTTGCTACATAGATGTACAGGAGACGCGCTACACCTGTCTCCTTCCCCACCCAGCGGATATGTGACGCGAGCTCAAGTGAGCGTGCTAGACACAGGAATATTGCGGAAGGGTTCGCGTATGTGTTGGTGAGCCTCTAACAAGGGTTTTTCCCGAACCGGGGCGTGTGTTGCAGATCTTGGGATAAACTAGCATGGTAATTTGTCTATGTCGTGCACTCGCCCTTGTATGCAAGCCATCTTGCCGACGGTGCTCATCCCATACTCGTAATTTGTAATTTGCAACTTGAAATTAGTGATGTGGGATTTGTAGCTTTTGTGTAGTGTGCACTGGACAGGAAATGACGGGCCTGTGTTTTGGTGATTAGAGGCTTAGTCCCTGTTTTGTTCTTGTTGCCGACGCAGTCTGTCTCCGGTGTATGAGCACGGTCTCTTGTGTCCAAATAATCCGGCTGAAAAGTTGGAGTTGGAGAGACCGAATGAGGCGCAAGCAAATGGGCCGCGCTTTCAATCTCTTGAAGTTGGGTGAGTTGAGGCTTTGCATGATTGCGTGTTGGTGTGATGGGTTTGATGGGCTGTTTTTTGCTGGTGCTTGTTGGGAAGTCTTCGCTCACGTGGGGCCTCGTCAGTAGTCAAGACCCTGCAGNNCGTGCCAAGTGGGTGACAAAAACTACCACTACTACCACTATTACCACAACAAGAGCAACAACAACAACAAAGCAACAACAACAAAAAATACTGCTACTGCTACTACTACTACTACTACTACTGCTACTACTACTGCTACTACTGAGTGGAAAGGGAAGCGCGACAGCGAACGACAGATTGACAGAGTTGTTACTCCTTGTACGCCCCCTGCCGGAACCAATCATATCCAACCGTTTCCGCTTTGATTTCGACAGAAGAGAAAGTCTTGCATCTCGTCGGGTCACCCACTTCAGCAGGAACAGATCCCGGCTCCTCTTCTTGAAGAGACTGGAACGCATAGGAATGGTACTCCAATGTGTGCAAAGCACGCCTCTCCGCTTCGCTTGAAGTTTCAAATCTCTGGGCTTTGAGCCAAGTACTTGCCTGGTGGAAATATTCGTGAGCAGAAGCCCGAAACAAGTCAACGAATCAGCCAGTATAACATGGTGTTACCGTATAACCAAGCCTCTGCATGATCAGGGCAGAACAAGTTGGAGACGGCTTGGCTGAATTTTTCGAGGACTTCAATGCAAAGGAAGAGACCGAGCAGGTGACTCGCATCCAGTGGCCCAAGTCAAGCAAGGTGTGTTCTGGCAGAGGCTAGGTCCAGCCAAGTCCGGCCATTTTCTCACGGTTTGTCCTTTCGCGCCACTTGCAGTACGGCGCCAAGGACACCAGCAATGGCCAGGAAGGCATGCAAGCAACTTGTCTTCGAAGCTTCAGGCATCCGGTTACCTGCATGTGGGATGGGATATTCAGGCATAGGTGGGATGTCATGATTGTAGCAAGTGGTTTCGAAGCCTTCACTGGTGGAGAAGGAGGATGCCACTCTGGTGGTGCTTAGCACGATAATGGTTTGCGCTTCTGCGCACCGTCTAGACTGTTCGACGCCCAGCAATTGTCCTGACCTGTCCCTCCCAGGACCCGGAGCTGGTGCGGATGATGTTGGATGCAGTTGCCGCAGCCGGGGAAGGCCGTCTGCCGATGCCTGGGAAGCTTGAATGAATCCGCTACGGGCAAGCCTCGAATATAGCGAATGGAATCAGACAGGTGAAGCGGTGAACTGCTTCGAGATCGATCAATTGGACGCTTTTGCGCACCAGGCCGGCTGCTGTGACGTGTCGGTCGGATTTGCCTTCGAATCAAGTGAGCTCGTACAGAGATGCAAGTTGCAGCCATTGCAATAGTCTGGTTGCAGGGGGTCGGAGACGTTTAGACTTTAGACGCTGCCACTGCACAGGTAGAGAGCTCTCTCGAGCACATGCTAAAGAAGCGTCGGAAGACCATGCAGCAGGGGCCACTGAGCTGCAGAGGTAGTAAGGCGTGACTGTCCGCTCTCCCGATCTGGAGGCAGCCTTGAGCCTCTTAAACCGAGGCTACGGGAGCTTGCTGATGCCGTGAGCAAGCTCTTCACGTCCTTGCCTGCAGAATGCAGGCGAGAGCTCGTGCGCGTTTGTCCCTGTGACCGCCAGATTTTTGTGCAGGATTTATGTTACCCTGCACAGGGCGCGTCAGCCCAAGGCTCCAGTGAAGTTTGGCAAATAGCCATGCTAGGAGTCTGGTGACATTGAGTCTCATGGTGCGTGTCGGGCTGATGTCGGCTCGCAATTCCTCGTAAGAGGTGGAGGTCAAGAAGGGGTGGCCACGCACACCCAACTCCTTGCGTCAGTGGTAGTCCGTTGGCTTCAGTCAGTTCGTGGCGCACCATAGTTTAGAACTTGCCGTGCGTTCCCTTACACGGAGAATTGCAAGGGTGTTTCAGTTCCATTCGTAGCTCACTTAAGGTAGAAAGTTCATGCTTTGGTGCTGTGTGCCCTTTTCTGGCAGGGAGCTGCCCGGCGCCCGGGCAATCCTTCAGGGTGCATCGAAGCTGCGCAAGCTCACTCGCATGACCCTCGTGGACTATGGAGCGCAACTCGGACATACTCAGCAGAGCCCCACGGCCACGGTAAGTGCACGGCAGCCTTAACAGGCAGTCGACTGCAATCGCTTTCTGTTTCTATTGCAACAACAACGCTCGGCCGCTACATAAACGCGCGCACGACCCATGTACGGCAACGTGCGTTTTGCGTGGCCTGCGTGGGACGAACGACATGTCACGTTTCGGCAACATGCGTTTTGAAGCGTTTTTGCCGAGGTTTTAGGCATGTTGATTTTCGTGGAAACGACGGAACTTCCGATGTGCGTTTTACGTGGCCTGCATGGGACAAAACCCATGTTTTGATGGAAGTCCCGAACGTGGTCTCTTTGCCCGTTGTTCTTGCGGGAACCACGAGAACCACGTTTTCAAAGAGAAAATATGCATTTTATTTTGGTAAAGTGGCCTGCGCAATTTTTAGAAGCAGGTGTCTCTTGTTTGCGTTCTGTCGTTTCGCTTGGCCGCCGTGGGACAAATGCCATGATTGGCACATGGATGGGATGCTTTATGGGAACGGACGGAGTCTGTGTGGACGTTAACATGGTTGGCACATGGATGCGCTGTGGGATTGGACAGAGTCTGCGTGGACGGTAGCGTGGTTGGCATCCGTGATTTTGGAGGTATCGGGAACACACCGATATATTCGATAGTAAATACCGATGGAATCGGCATGTCGGTTTTGCGCGTTTACTTGGCGTGGGCGTCCGGGCCAACAACAAGACGTTTTATGTAGCTGTGTTATCCACGAGACATAGGCAATATTCAATACCCGAGCTATTACCGAACTACGAGGACTTACAGTCATGTTGAGGGGCTGCTTCGCAGCAACACTCCTGATACGATGACTTCCCTGCATTACAGCTTCAAACCCAGATCAACAGTTGCAACAGTTGCAGTTGCAGGTACATCAAGTACGAAGCTCTTAAGTCGCTGGAGGCCAGCACGAGCTACTGCGACGCTGACCGAGAGGATGAGTTTAAAGTTCTGTCTCAGGATAGACTGAACAAGGCTTTCCGAGTGTTGAGAGTTGAGAGGTTGGCGGCGTGGCCGTGCACGCAGAGCTGAACGCCTTCATAGCAGCATGGAAACTCCGCAGTCGCCTAGTTTCTTGGCAAATCTTGGCCACAAAGAGCACTCAACATAACTCTAGAAGGGCGGACGTCGGAAGCTCACCATGTTTAAATGTGTTTAGCAATCTCAGATGTCGTGAAGCCATGCCTGAGCGAGTGTGTGAGTCGAAATGTGTTTAACCAGTGTTCCTCCGAAGCTATTCTTGCAAGCTGCAGCCGAGGAAGCCGGCCAACCATTGGGTATCCTTTTCAAGCGGCTGTCATCCATCACCGGGCATGACGAGTTCTGACGAAAACTGAACGACAGGGATGCCAGTGAATTGAGCCTGCAAGCCGCGGAACACCCCTTCAAAGTCTCTTGCCAACCATGGAGCTATTCGGCTAGAACGTTGCCTGCAGACCCAAACATGTGCCGATGGCGTCACATGCCTATTGAAAGGAGCGAGTACGGTGACCCCCGCAACGAACATGTTTTGTAGGACCTAGTCTGTCGCGAGGGACATTCTGTAGAGGTTTTCCTTGTGGGCAACGACCGCCGCCCTTCCACTCTGGTAGAGTCTTCATAGTGGAAAACGATCTTGAAGGATTTCAGAAAAACGTCCTGCAAGCCTAGACATCAGAGGGACTCAGGCTAGATGAAGCTGCAGGTACTGACTCCGGAAACATGTTTTTGAATATCGTAGTTACTTCCATTGGCAGTCTGGCTGCCACCCCGCGCAATGTCAGACCACTCGCTGCAAGCCTGGGTTGCCGTGCTCGTTGCCACTTTGGGTTTCGGCTCATTGTACGTGCCTGTCAAGAACTACGAGATCTATGACGGCCTGGTCTATCAGTGGTTTCAGTGCTGTGGCATACTTCTAGCTGGTCTGATCAACGCATGTTGCCGCAACGACTGGGAGGCGGCTCCTTAGCAGAAGACTCTCTCCAGCCTGTCTGCAGTTCGTGCAGTTTGTGTGGCCGAGGCTGGCCGCAGTTCACCGGGCTTCTACGTTTGCAAAGAGGGCCTTCTGTCGGGCCTCTTCTTTCAGACTCTTTCCTCGCAAGCAGAGACTCCACGAGCTAAACGAAAATGGGAAGTGGCAGAGTCGAGAGTCATGCATTTTTTCTGACTGCATGGCTCGTTTGCAAGATGAATTTGCGGGCCAGACAAGCACAAGGAGGGAAGCGAGGTAGGAGTGCAGACAGGGCAGCCATCTCAAACAGGAGCAGACATCGTTCAAGCAAAGAATAGTGCGGTATGTTTCCTGCCTTCTAAGCTGGCTTGACTTGGCTTAGGGTCTGTCTGGTTTAGCCAGACTGCCGAGCTGCTGATTATGTTTGGATGGAATTTGAAAGCTGGTTTTGAGGCCTACGTCGGAACATGCCTGCACGCTGACTGTTGCTGAGGCTCGCAAATGTATTGGCCACGCAGTCAGTCAAGTCTTTCGGCATGACCAACTACTTCACCACACAGATGCTTGGCCATTTGGATTGATATGCCGGTTAACAAGAGAATAACTGAGTCTAGACCTGCAGTTTCAGGGCTCCTTTGTTTGGAGATGGATGTACGTATGACCCAGGTCATCATTCCTAGCATCATCACCAATTAGAGTCACCATGGTCGGTGTGATGCATCTCGTGGTTTTTGGCGCAGAGCCTAGGAGGGAATTCAGAATATCCGCAGACCCTCAGAACGCAGATGCACCCAAGTCAAAAACCCAAAATCAAGCTAGCAAACTCAACAACGCAAGCTGATGCCATCAGTCACTTATCTTCATGGCAAGCCTCTCCCAAGGAAGGTGACCAATTTGGGTGGTGCGCAGCTGGCCTGAGCTTTCGGTTCGTAAGGTCGCAGGGTTCTGGCAATTACGTGTTCGTATCCTGTACAAAAGATCGCCGTTCCGTGGCCTCTCTGTCCTGCGCTAGACTGCAGTGCGGAAGCCACGCCATCTGTCCAGACTCCAGGCTGTTTCTCGGCTTGTGCGGCAGCCAGCTCGGTCTCCCCTCTGCATCTCTGCTACAGTGGGAGTTTGCACGCGACAGACCAATGACAAATCGTATGTGCTTTGGAAGTTGGGTGTTTTTGCAAATCTTCGATTTGCAGAGGTTTCACATGCTGGACACATGACCTGAGATGGACTGGCTCACAGCTTGATCACAGGAGCCACCGCGAAGTCCAGCGAAGGCCATCGCAGGAAGCGCACCTGGGCAGAAGGTTGTGTTTGTTGGCTGGCATTGATGGTTGACGGTGGTTGCAAGATGTTGCAAGAGGTACTGCGAGGCCTCTGTCTTTTGCTCCGCTGTCTATCTGGCGCAATGAAGGGTCTAAGATTCGATAAACTCCGATCCAGGGCGCATTCCTGGAGCCGAGGTGTGCGTGGTGGTAGCAATGATCCCATTGGCATTTACGAAGCTTGAGGACAAAGGCCGCCCATGCTTCCAGTGCGAGTCCGCGTGCTTTGTAACATGTAACTGCCAATCAAGCACCTCGAAGTCAAAATATGCAAGATCTCGACAGGAAGTCAAGACAAGCTGCTGCCTCCCGTGTCACCCGCACCGCCAAAGGCTCGTTGCACAGACTTTGGAGCCAGTGGAAGGTTTTGAGTCCCTGGTGGACACCACGTCGCAAGTGCCTGTTGAGCTACACCGCGCTGGGGTTCAAAACTTTAGTCAGAGTGCTGTGGGATCCATGCAGGACAGGAGGCCACACATGATACCTCCACATCATGCTGACATGGGGGGCTACCTCATGCTGGAGGACGATGCTCAGGCGAGATTCCACATGAGCGGGAGCTTTTGAGTCTTGCTCGTGAGCCGCCGCATGGACAATACCAGGAGGAGGACGCTTCTGGCGACATGGATGTGACTCGCAGGCGCTATGTTATGTCGCCCGCCCCTGCTGGGACGCGCAAGCAGTCTGGACGTGCCTGGGTGCGGTATGTGGTACTCTAGTTGTTGCGGCACTTTTTGCTGTTCTTGTTGGTCGTTGTCGCCTCGCAATGCACAGAAGCGACTGTTGTTTGCTAGCTCCTTCCGCTGTGCAGAGCGACGAGCTCAGAGCCCTGCGCTCAGGTGCAGGATGGTTTATCGGTCTGGCTTGGTCGCTACTGGCGGGGCTTGCTTTTGCAGTGATATATGTACCGATCCTACCCTGGCGGCACAGGATGAAAGCGCAGGGTGCCTTATGTTCGCCCTTTGATTATTTCCTTTCAATCAGCATTGGCCTTTTCATGGCTTCAACTGCCTACATGTTTGTTGGAGGCGCCATGCGAAGGCTGCAGGGCAAGAAAATGATGAAGTCTGTCCTGCGACCTGCATTGCTTAATGGAATGATGTGGTCCGTTGCTAGCATGGCACAGTTGTACGCCCTTGCGGAGATGCCGTATGCAGTGGCATATTGTCTTGTCTGTGGTGGAGAGGTGGCTGTCAGCCTGTTATGGGGCGTCTGTGTCTTCAAAGAGGCATCCACAGCGCACAACCTTAAATGCACACTGTTGGCATTCTCTGGTGTTGTGGTGGGCGTCATCCTCGTGGCCTTATCGAAGTAAAGGTGCTTGCAGAATTGCCACTTCCGGCAGGCGCTTCGAAGGGGAATGAACTGGTTTGACCTCCGCGACCTCCCTGACAATCTGCGCAGCAGTCTGATAAACTGGCAGCGCCCTGGAGTTGTCCTACAAGAGATGGAGTTGGGCAGCTGATCGCAAGCGGCAGACGGATAACACTGATATTCGACGTTTGACAAGTTCCAGGCCAATGCTCCAAAAAAGGATGCGCGAGAGTTGCTAGCTAGCTTTGCTCACCTGAGGAGGGAGCATGTCACAGGGATCACTCATAAGTACTCATAAGTTTTAACCTCACTTTCGCAGTACACCCTAGGTTTCAGGAGCTTAAAACCTCTTTGATCGGCTTTCCCTTGCAGCATCGACAGGGCTGCAGCTAGCCAGTAAGCAGGCGAGGCGACATCCTATGGTTGTGTTGCGCCCATCGAAAACATGAGTCCATATTTTTCCGAAAGCGTCGCAGGCGAGAGGGGGGGTGTCGGAAGGTCATTATAGAACTGTAGGACTGAGTGATCAGCCCTGAGCTCGCGAAACAGTTGCTTCAACGCTTCTGGCTCTAAAGGTCACGGAACATGCCTGAACATGACCACTCTTCAAGCTTCTGAGTTTCACAGCGCGCTGGCAAGTCACAGGCCACAGATGTTTAGACTTCAAGACTCCGAGAAGGCACAGGGTTCCATCGTTTCCACAGCGTAGACAGTTTCCAGACAGATATTGTTTGCGTGTCTCGCATCATGCAGCGTGTGGCGTCGGCTCGCCCGTACTCTGTGTCACGGCAAGATGTACCAGTGCGTTACTTCTCCATCCTCTCCCATGCAGTGAGGCAGACAAGAAAGTGCCCGTTTGGCCGTTGAGATGTTGGCGGAATCACTTGTTCTGTCAGATCTTTCTGTTCTTTCATTCTTTTGTTGATGCCTGAAGGTGGTGAGATGGCAACTCACGACCGAAACTGTTTACACGCCAAGCACATCAGGTGGCATCCGCCCGCGCCAAGAGTCAGTTGAAGCGTGCACTCACGGCCAAAAGCCTTTTGGCCCGCCAGCGGCGAGTGCAGCAGGAGCCCGTGTGCAGTGTGTCCATGGCTGCAGGCGATTGCTTTGAGTAGATTAACTCCAGCCAGCATGTGTTGGAGAGCTTTTGTCATTTGTTGATCTTCCTTGGGAGGTCTTGGAGCTGAAGGTGCCTCAGATGCCAGCCAGGTCAACATGCCAAGCCGTAGGCAATGTTGAACCGTCTTTTGGGTGTGTCCCCCATGCGAAGAACAAGACTAGGTGACTAGGTCTTCTCAGTGAGCGTCCTCTGAAGCGTCTCTATGTTGGTTCCTAAGCCCAGCTCGAGAAGCATTCATAATGTTTCATGCCTTGGTTGCTATCTCCAGGTTCTGCATCCGACCGATGCTGAGACAAACCAGCTGCTCGTCATTGCTGCCAGGCCTGGTCCTTGCTTTGCTGCCTCTTCGCACCAAATTACATTCCTGCGCAGCTGTTGGAGAGGAATGTCAGTAAAAAAGCTTGCGAGAACACGGCTGCCCAAATGGACCCGGGCTGCACAAGTACAGAGATGCTCCAGTCCAGGCAGCTCAAGGAGCGTGTCGCGGTGTCTGAGACTGAGACAGGCAGGAGCAACTACTGCTGGCTGAGGGCTGCAGGTGCCTAGCAGGAACAGTTACAGTCCACAGTAGGGCAGGAAGAAAGAGTGGGAAGCTCTCTCTTCGGATTCCGCAGGTTGCGCTGGCGTTTCCGGAGGCGATGTGGCCGGCGGCTCCGAAGCAGAAGGCAGCCGCCGGAATCCCACAAGTTGATCACCTTAAATGTTCTGGAAGATGACTTCTTCAGGCCGTGCTGGTGGTGGGGGCGCCGACCCGGCTGGCGGTTGCGAAGAAGGCAGTCCACAGTGCAAATGTTGGAAGCGTTTCCTAATGACTGGCCGCCATGTGCCGACTGCTGCACTTCGTTCTGCCATGACCGAACAGCTCTAATCGACATCGACTTGTCGACTCGATTCTGCGGCCGTCCGCCTCCGATGTTCCCGCCTTCCTCATCAGGATTCTGAGAGAGGGGGAGGAGCAGGAAGGAGGGAGAGGAGCGGTTTTGTCACGGCCCGGATTGGGCCAGAAACCCGGCAGTACGATTTGATTGTTATGCCCCAGGAGGTTGATGCCGGTGTTTGCGGCAGGTTGGCTTTGTATGACACTTATCTGACTTATCTGTGCGCAGATGAGCGTGGCCAGTTGAGTAGGCGTCCAATAGCCATGAAGCTGCGTGCTAACAGGTAGCCGTCCGACTGTCAGCTTGTTCCATCGCTGTCCCACTTGTCTGGAGTTGTTCTAGACAATGCTCCTATGTATCCGTCGGTCGAGCAGCCAGCCACCGGTCACGACGCATGTCCTATGCCTGTTGACTTGACGAGGCGGATCCCCGAGCGCGCTGCCACAAGTCGACCCTGCGAGCTGCGGGCGCGCACCCGTGCCTCGTGGAGAATAAAATCGGTTGCATCAACTTCCAAACTTCGTGGAGCACCTGCAAGAATGGCCGAGTGCGTCCACTGCGCAGGGACCCGGATGAATGCATACGCATGAGTAAGTATGTATATATGTATATGAATGATACACCTCTTCTCAGACACAGAATTCCACATAAACCTGGCTTCCGAAACCCCCTGCGGTAACTTACGAACGTGTGACCAGACAGGTAGATGGGCAGAGAGAGACAGCAGCCAGAGACAGACAGAGCTATATACAGAGAAACAAACGGAAGGACGAACGGACAGACGGAGAAGAGAGGTAGCCATTTTGGCTCAAGCCCTGCACATTGCCAGCTGCGCTGGTTCGAAGTGGATGACCATGGTGGTGCCTACGAAGTTTTGTCATGGTCAAGGTCTTAGCAGGGGTGTTCTTTCGGGTCGTGGTATACAGGCACATCGGGGGGAACAAGATCGTCTTCATCCCCGAGAGGGGCCTTGCAGACCCACCGACGCAGACCGAGTGGGGTAGACCTTCGGGTCGGGGGGTCCTCCTCCCCGTACCCCTAGCAAGCCAGCAAGCAAGCAAGAGAGAGGGAGGGAGTCAGTTGCATCCATGGTAGAGTGGGGTCGTTGCATTGACGCCCCAGAAGCCCTTCATTTTCTGACACAAATGAGGGGGCGGGCGCGAGGTGTGAGGCCTGTGACAGTTTTTTTTTGCCTTAAACCCAGTAAGCAAGACAGAGGCAGAGTGCTAACTGACTGCAGTGTTGAAGAAGAGAGACGAAACCCAGTGGTCTATCCTGGTGCAAGCTGTGTGTTACACAGTGGTGGGAGCCGCAGTGGTGTGTGGGCAAGAGTGGCAGCAACAAACAGCAACAGTAGACAGTCGAGAAAATGCTCTTGAAAGGGGGCGACTTGGTTGTCGAAGGGGCTTGGGAGCTTGCCTCAGAGAGCGAGGGGATGAGACCTGCCTTCAGGCAAACGGCTCATTGGGGTTGAACGACCACTTAGGTGATCGGCTGAAGGAAGGACAGGGACAGCGATACAGACAGAGACACGGACACCGACACAGACAGAAAGACAGCTGAGAGGCAGGAAGAGCTTTGGTTGGAGGAAAGTTCAACAGCTGAGTGCTTTTTGGCAGGATTTGACGAAACAGAGGCACAGGCATCCTCTCTGCTTCTTGAGAGAACTTCGCAACTTGCTTCAGTTGTATAGTGCAGGGTTCCGCAACAAACAAGATTCCCGGATGAAGTGAGCCAACAGGCCGGGCTGGCACCTAGGGGCCCAGGACCCATCCCAGGAGTTAGCGCAGACTGGCCTGTGGCCGTGTAGATCGATAGAGAGAGAGAGAGAGCTATAGAAAACTAGATAGATAGACAGATAGATAGAAAGATAGATAGACAGAGTTGTCACGCCGACCAAAGTACGGGACGCTGGACGTTGAGATCCCCTTCGGGGGCCGGGGCGTGCCCTGCCTTAGATCTTGCAGAAGAAAGAGAGAGAGAGAGAGAGACCCCAAAGCCCACTGATTAACGAAACAGGTGGTTGGGCGGGCCGGAGAACTGAGGGTCCCTAGCGGACCCCTAAGCCAGAGAGAGAAAGAGAGAAAAAACAAACATCGGGTGGGCCTGGTGGGCCTGGTGCCCGGGGGCATTCACCTGCCCCTACGCCCGGGAGAGAGAGAGAGAGAGAGAGAGAGAGAGAGGGGGACGAAGTACAGACTTGAGCCCCTGCGGGGGGGGGGGGTTGCGTGCACCCTAGCTCTACAGCAAGCAAGAGAGAGAGAGAGAGAGAGAGAGAGAGCTAAGCAAGCAAGCAAGAGAGCGAGAGAGAGAGATGGCCTTCTGCAAAAGGCACTCTCGACGCTGCCATATGGGGGACAAGGTGGATAAGTACCTCCGTTTGGTAGACAAATACCAGCCAAGGGTGTTTGCTGAAGCACGCATCTACGTGGCACGGTTTCCAGAACAGGCGGGGGACTTGCTCAAGCAGATCAAGAAAGTCCGCAAGCAGATCCACAAAAAGCGGAGGAGAGGAAGACGGCCGAAACTCCAAACCCCCAGCAGCTCGGGGGAAGCTGCCACTCCATGTGCTCCACCAGACGGGGCAGCAAATCGTGAGTATGCACAAAGTGAGGAACCAACACCAGCGCCAAGGACCGAGCATGCGGGAAAGGGGAGCGAGGCAGACGCAGTCAGCGAGAGAAGGGGGACCGTGGACGCTGATACGCCACCTGACTGGGGTGATAGCTCCGGTGGCGATGCTGCACCGTCGTATGAGTGGCCTTGGGGAGAAGCCGGTCGCCCCTCCGACCGGGTTGACAGCCCGGGCCACCTTGCACTTCGACCGAGTGAACCAAGTGATAGGCCGCCACCACAGGCCCACCAACCGGACAGCCACACTACAGAAAGGGGGCATATCCACTTGGTTCCCAACGTACAGTGGCGGGGAGTGCAGCTGATACAAGAGCACATGGCAAAAGCTCGTGCGGAACGTGATGCCTTTCGAAGCTGAAGAGGAAGCCTACTCCTGATGGGGGACTTGCGCAAGTCCCTCCGCAAGTTTTGCCCAAGCTTGGTACCGAACGCCTGCTGAGAAAAGACAACTTCTGAGGGGGACTAGGTGTGAACTTTGTAACGGCTGTAGTGCCATCTCCGTTCCAACCCATGCATAGGGCCACTTTGCCCACAAATCTTAGTTTCTTTTCAACTCACCTGTAAGTCCAATGAGAATTCGGGGGATGCCTGAGCCTCAATTCGATTTCTTTCCACCGATAGGCGAACCGAAACCTGCTCGATGAAGCGTCGGGAAATGCACGTTTTTGGCCTAGCATTCCGATCCTTTGACAGAGTTCCGCGCCGACTCGGCCCTGGCCTTAGTTACCTTAGTTGTGCTGCAGTCATTTGTTTGTGTTTGCATTTATGTTGCCGCCGGTTGGGGAACTCTTTTCCGTGCCGTGTAACGCTCTGTGTAGCCG
>CAJNDV010035996.1:78631-101706 GCA_905221635.1 Symbiodinium sp. CCMP2456
AGAGAGAGAGAGAGAGAGACAGGTACGTTGTCGAATCTTGTCCTGAGGTTCATGAAACACTCAACTCCTTGATCAAATTGGACTTGTAGAGATCAGGCGGGTGACTTGCAGCATGACTCGGTATTTTGATGCAACAAGTGGCTGTCACAACATGTGATAAGTTTGCACTGGTCAATCCTCGTAACAGGGGGGCGTTTATGTTTGTAGTGCGCGCGGTGGTGGTGTGGATGTACCTTGCTATGACATGTACCACAATATGTACGTGTGCACTGTCACATGCACTTCTGCACTGTGTGGGCGCCCTTGCCCCTCCTTTTGCTACCAAGCTGTACCCTGAACTGTTTTTTGAGCTGCTTTTGCCGCCTTTGGCACCTTTTTTAATTGGAGTAATGACGCACAATGATACACTTGCACTTCGTGTTTGGCCGTTTGTTGCGCGGACATCGGCAGCACCCGAAATAGGCACAGGCTGGCACAAATTGTGCCGTGTGCTTTTGACAACTCGGACAGGCACAAGCGGAAACAAATCATGGCCCTCTACCGTTCAGAGCTTGCTTTAGGTTGCCGATGACAATAAGGGCTAGGTGGAAGTTTCCTTTCATAGGAGTCCCGGTCGAAGCCCTTGATCCAAGCGTTTTGCACAAGAAATACTGAACCGCCTTTGTAGCATGTTCTTCCCGCTGAAGTGGCCTGAGGAGTAAGACATGCCCTGTCATGCCGTCGCACTGCATTGCCTTGACTTACTTTATTGCACTGCCTGGATGTCTTGATGACTGCGCTGCCTGGCCTTGCCTTTATCTCCTCACTGTCTTTTGTCCTGATGCTTTGCTGCCGTGCATGCCCCTTATAATGGTGCTGAGTTCTGCCTACCCCCGATTGCCGTGTATGGTTGAATGCTGCCACCAATATGACGCATGATGCTGCACAACAACACCCACCACTGTGCTGCGCGGACATCGCGTGAATCAGGCCGGAAGGCTCTATAGCAGAGGGTATATCCCCTCGGGGCAGAGCCTGTGGGCCATCTGTCCACTTCTCAGCACCCCGCGGTTCAGTTGAAGCAAGAGGGTCTAACCCCTCATGCCAGGACCAGTGGAGGTCCCGGCAGCTGGATGAAGCCCCCACAAACACTCCATGTAGCAAAAAGATGCAAAAAGGGTATAGCCATGGATTCGCCCGCGCCTCTGCCCTAACACTGCAGGGACTCAATCGGGGCGCTTGCCTCAGACTTGGAAGGACGAGTCTGGAGTCTGTATACCCGGTGCGAGTTCATGGATGTCACCACGTGTTGTGCTGACTGGTGGACAGCTTGCCTGATGGTAATGGGGCAAATGCTCGACTACTCTGTATAGCTCGGTGATGCGGCGCATCAGTTTGCAGTTGCCCTCAAGTTCGGACACAGGAGCGGCACTGCTTCTGAATGGAGGCAACTGGCTAAGCTGAGTGGAAGTACAGGGCAACAGCAGCATGGAAGGTCTGGATGAGATGCAACATGTTTTCGGGCAGAGACAGACGAAGACTGGCACCTGCATGATGCCAGACCCAACGCAGAAGAGCATGTTGGCAGGCACAGCCGAGTTCAGGTGACAGGATGCGTCAAAGCCCTGCTTGGACAATGTGGCTCGGAGTAGCTATGCTCTGTGCTGAGAGCACAGGTGACTGCGTGGCCCACGGGCGTGGTGCAGTGTCGACGGACACCAGAAATGGGTGCCAGTGTAGAGCAACCACTGAGACTTTGAGTCGTGAGTCGTGTTGTCGTCTCCCAATGCGGAGAATGTGTTGGATACACCGATGAAGATGTTCGCAGCTGTTAGGCTAATGCTTTCTCGGATCCAAACGAGCTCTGCCGTCTGAAACTAGGCTTCTCCCCAACCCTCGCCTGCAGAGTCGAGTGCGAGTGCTAAAACTACAGGGGGACGTCGGTAGCCCTCAAGTTTTTCTCGTTCCTTTATTCTTAGAAGTTTGTTGATAGTTGAACAGGTGTATCTGACGTCCGTCAATGCATGTTTCCTGGAGAATGTACGATCATCATGTTGTAGCCTCGTTGATGACCTACATTCGCTACTCACCTTTTACCTGATAACACATCGGGTGGGCATGGCTTTGACATGCCCCTATGCCCGGAAAGCGAGAGAGAGAGAGAGAGAGAGATAGAGAGAGATTTTGGCTCAAGTCGTCCTTTGGGGGGCGCGCGCTCGGCACCGGCCCTTGGGGTCTGAGCGGGGGCGGCTTGAAGCCATCCGTGCAGCATTTCGGCTGACGAGGGTTTTCAACGGTTCAGCTACGTCCTCTCCTGAACCCGGCCCCTCACTTTGTGGGGGTAGCCTAGCAGTAGGGAGGGGCATCATGCTACCACATAGTGGAACCCCCGGCAAAGATGGAGACCCAGGAGGACTACCACACCGCTTTCGAAGACCACTCGAAGAGCCTGCTAATCGACCTCCGCTCCCACGAAGACGACGGCACGCAGACGACGGCAGAGCATATGGCTGGAACGGGGAAACCGATGAAGGAGAGTCCGTGATAGTGGCTGCGATGGAGGACCCGGTCAGGGAACGGGATCCACCGAACACTGGGTGCCAGGGCCACGAGACCAGCCGAGCCTAGTGAGCCACCGCGTCGACGCACTGGGCAAAACGGGGGCAAGCCGCTAGGCGGGGGACTGGCACAGAAGATCCAGAAGATCATGACGACAGGGATCCGCATGGATAGAGCCAACCTGACCAAGGTGACAAGAACTGAAGTGGGCATCACCTTTGCAAGCCAGTGGTACACAGTCAACAGTGAACCAAAGCTCCCTCCGTGTACAACTCGTTCCATTCGCAACCTGAGGCACCCGCTTAAACAGTTAGGGCGCCACGGTGAAATAACCCAACACAAGAGTGGAGGGCCGGTAATTCAGGCATGTTTTTCCCCCACAAGCGTTAATGGAGGGCACCCCGAAAACTGTACTGAGTCTATGCCAAACCACGTCTGTTGTAAGGATGTTTGTAGCACCTGTCGCGTGCAAGCAAACCTCCCCCACAGGGGCGGTCCCCTCCTTTCGCAACGACCAGACTCGTGGTCAGCAGTACAGTCGGATGGGGATGCGCTTCGGCGCGTGTCAGGGGGACTGCCTCTGACTCTGACCCCAGGCAACCCAAAGCAAAGAGAAAAACGAATAACCTTATTTCTTGCTTCCGGTGAGCAACCATGTCTTTTTCCGAGCCCCCACAAGGCCCCGAAATCGGGGCGGGCCTCTCGGCGCGGGGAGCTTGACACGCTCCTCGAACCCCGGAGAACAGAACAGAACAGAGAGAGAGAGAGAGAGAGATAGAGAGATAGAGACAGGGGTCTCCGCTTCCCCTACCCTCGTGAAAGAAAAAGAGACAGCTGCACATATGCACGCCCACACGCATGCGCACACGCGCAAACGGGCGCACATACACACACAAACTATTATGATCTGCGAGGATGCACACATGATCTGCGAGGAAGTCCTCAGCGTTGTTGCCGGTTCACTAGCAATGGTGTGCTGGAGGCGCAGGCCTAGGAGTCTAGGTGCCGCGCATGCTGAGGAGTCGCATGGCTACGACTGGATCCGGAAGGCCAATGATGAAAAGGATCGGGCAGCGAGGCGAGAAATTAGTGCCTTGGCAGCCGCTTGCAATGTCAGCTAACTGCCACTGTCGCAAACGAGCAGAGGTCGAATTCTCTATCCGCCAAGAAAAACAGTTCTGGGCAAGACAGAATACAGGAGCGCAATGTCTCTTGCATGGTATAGCTAGTAGGAGACTCTTGTAATAATAGTTTGTGGAAGTACTTGTGCGAGCCTGGCCAAATGGATGCTGGAGGATTCAAGTGCCCGCCGTCGTAAAAAGCACCTCCCTCCGAACCCTCAGGTGCACTGACAAGGCGAGTTACGGAAGCTGGTGGTTTCCAGCTGCTCGGTTGACATCGGTTGCCTATGCGACCGAAGAGCTTACGGAGACTTTTCGGATTCTTTCAGGAGGGGACAGAAGTGAGCGGCCACTACGGACGGCCAGCCACAGCAATTGGACGGGATTGAAGCGTCGGCCTGTGCATTTTGCAATGCCATTGCGTGTCGCAATGCTTATGGCAGCCGAAGAAGCAGCATTGCGCAAACTCAGACTAGTGCTCGAAGCATTGCAGTGAAGCATCCTGAAGTCCTGGAGCCTTTGTTGCAGATCAGTGTCAATCATCTTAAAAAGCAGGTATTACTTCCCAGGGTCGTGACCTTGCAAGGCTTGGAAGCACGATCGTTCCACTTTGCCATGTCCACGAACTGGTGGCTGGAACAAAGCTCCTGGCTGCAGTAGTTTTCAGCTGTCCTGGAAGACTGTTGGGCAGTCATGTTGTGACTGTCGTGCGTTATGTGCAACACCCACCCAGCCTCACTGAAAGCCAGGCCGGACATGTGGGATGCATCCCTTGAGTATCACTGCTGTAGGGGGATCTGTTGCTTTAACTGAGTACTCAGGCTCTTCTCACCAAGCTTGTCTACGGGCGCCGTGTGGCCGTCGTTCGGCCAAGCTCTGTAGGTAGGTGACAGTATTTTTGCTGCAGCGCTATGCGAGACTTTTGGGAGGCATGTCGTCCCAGCGATGCCAAGACGGTTTCGAGCAGAGTGCAGCTAAGCTTTCCTGAGCCCCGTCCAAGGAAACTTGGAGCATCAGGCGGTCATGCGACGAAACTTTTCGTCAAGCGAGGAACTGTGCTGGACGTGGCTGTGGAGGATTGTGACTTTTGCAAACTCGTCCAGTTGCCTTGAGCTGGGTCGCCGCCCTGCTGGCCAGATTCACCCGGAACTCTTTGCTTTAGCAATCGTGTAGGGACATGCTGTACTGCAGATGTGGCAGACCGAGCTGGCTGTAGCGTCAGACCGGGCTCTGAGCCTTACGTGCCATTGCGTGCCCACCCAGCTGTAAAGTCTCCAGAACTTCAAGAATTAGGATGCTGCACCGACCTTTGCTTTCAGATGGTTCGCGCGCAGGAAGCACTGCGTGGTCAGAAAGTGGTGGCCGTAAATGCAGCTTCTGCCTACCATGCTGGCGGAGGGTTTCAAACTGGTGGGCGTCATGCGCTGGAAGAAGCTATGTGTGGACGACTTAGCCATAGCGGCGGTGACGCGATCGTGCGCATTGCGACAGATGTTCCGATTGTTTCTGGAGGCTCATGAAGTCATGAAGGAGTATCACTGCCATGGCCTGCCCTAAGACGCCCAGGCATTCAAAGCACGCTTTACGCCTCCTTGGCAAAAGGCGTCGAGTTGGCCGAGCAAGCAAAAATCAGGCCGAGACCTGCGACCTGCGAGATCCGAAATGTGCAAGTACGGTTGCAGCAGGCTGCATGTTCGGCTTCCGAAAGTTTCACGGTTCACGTCCACAGTCGTCTTTGCTCGGCAGGGTACCACCATGGGTTCAACCGCCCAAGAGGCCCAAGGACGGACAGGAGACTTGGAAGAAGTTCGTTTACAAGAGGCTCGCTGTAGGTTCAGGATGGAGGGAAATACTCGCACCAGGGCAAGAGTTCCTGGTTCCTTGACTTCAATGCTCGTCCGCAAGGACTGGGTGTCACATCTTCCCGACGACGGTGCGCTTCTTTCGCCAGCCGTGGAGGTCTTCCGCAGCGGCACCAACAACGGCTACGCATTCCAGGCTGAGCGGCTTGTCCGGTGGAGACAGAGCATACCGCAAACATGTGCAAACAGGACCGCAATAGCTGGCAGCTAGCAAGAACAGATTGATGAGACAGATGCAACTGGAGCTCTTATGTACTGTCCATGATACTGGCATGGTATGTATGTGTAATCTTGCAATCGCCGCAACAAACAGTGTCAGTTAGTTGTGCGAGTGGCCATTGCTTCCCTTGCTGAGCTTTCTACCGAGATGGTGCAGCAAAGAAGCTAAGAGTGCTGTTGCAGGAAAAGGCAGTCTGCCTCGAGGCAGGTCAGGGTGTGTGCATGTTCACATGCTGAGATCGTCGAGGACTCGTAGTTCAGGTTCTAGGTGTCGGTGTCTACAGGAGAGAATGGTGAATTCGTTGCTTTGAGCTTCTTTCAGAGAGCAGTGCAAACACAGGTCAACACAGCCTGCTTCAAAGGTACATGCGTGCTTGTGTTTCGGGGTTCTGGCACGTGAAAGGCGGTGGTGTCTGTGGCCATGCCAAACTGCAATGCCAAGATGTCGGACAGCCCGGTGGATGCGCATCCAGACCAGGAGAAGTATCTTGGCCCCAGCAATCTGTCATCGCTCCGATGTGACCTTACAATCTCACCTGGACGATCAGCTTTAAGATTCTGGCTTCTCAACATACATGCACTGTATTCTCCAGGTACGCCGAACAGCTTGCCGATAAATGGCGGGCGGTCATGGCAGCGGCATCATCAAGACCCGATGCGAACGTTCTGGTAGTTCCCGATGCAGGTAGGTTGGTCCAGCCGCACGTTGCTGGGGTGCTGGAATGGCTTTGCCAGCACTGCTCAGAAGTGGGTAGATCAGCACTGAACCTTACTGCTCAGCTCCGCATCCGACCAGAGTGCGGCCGCAGGCTGCGGCGTCTTCTTCAATCCACCAGAGAAAGTTGGTCAAAGCTTCCGGATCGCAGTTTGGGCACAGCTGGAGGGAAGCTCATGGCTGCTGGTGCTGGAGACAGTTCAGAGATCATTGGTGCAGCAGCTTAGGCTTTGGAAAGGTCTTGCGGGATGAGTTTTCCGGACGCTTCGAAGGCTGCATGGCCTCCCAACATACCCGGGCAAGCGGGCTGCGTAGCTCAAAGCCTGGACTATAGTATAAACTGTCCAGCCGAGTCAGGAGTTCCGATGCCCTGTGATGCCCAACATCCTGGCACCCTGTGCACAGGTGTTGTCATCGCCTTCCCAGGAGGCCTCACTTCTTCTGGTACAGATCTGAGTGTTGTCTCAGTCGCTAAGTAAAGTGCGGAACCAGTTTGTACGCGCTGAGTTTGCCCAAAGAAGGACACCGATGTAGCGTACACAACGTGGCCAGTATTGCTCCACAGAAGAAGAAGTGCGCATGCAAGCCAGGAAAAGCCGGCGAGGCTTTTGCAGCTGCAGCTGTCGAAGTCTTCGAAGAGAAATTTGAGACATTGCAGCCTCAGCGACTTTAGTAGTGACTGTTCTGGTGCACAGTTTAATGTGGTGCGAGCAGACAGCCTTCTCCGACATGACTTCTCGAACGAAGAGTGCTCTGAAATGGAGAGCGCTCTGAATTGGCCCGAAGTGTTTTGGTGAATTGATTGTTTGGCAAGTCTTCAGGGTGAAGTGGGTTTGGGTTTCGGAAGCTTAGGATCTGAGGGCTTTCGGGTCTTGAGTCTTGGCAGTTTCCAGAATGGAAAATTTAGCCGAATCAACAGCGTCCAAACCACACACGTTTTTGGGCAGGACGGCTGGTTTCATCGTCTCACTCGTGTCACTATCCTGCGGCTTTTAGTCCAAAGTGCTTGTGCAGGTGCTTGGACTTGATTTTGCGCTTCCATCCAGCATGCCGCCAAATCTGAAATGCGAGTGGCAAACTTGATAACTACGGACATTGCTTACATTTGCTCGCCGCAGTTTCACATGTTGGCTCTTGGTCAGCTTCGCTCCAAACCAGCGCCGAAGTGGTGCAGCGACCAGCAGTACAGGAGCAAGAGTGTGGTGCTCAACAGGTCGGGGTTTCAGTTGCTTTAATTAGTTGGGTTGTGTCGCACAGTTGTTTTGAAGTGACAACGAAATCGACTTTCTGCACCAAATGCTCGGGGTTTGGGCTCAAGCCTTCAAGCTCATGGCACCCAATCCGACTAGAAAACTCGTGGCATTTTATTTCCTCTGTGAGGGATCCCAACAAGCCTGCTGAAAACAAAGGGATCCAAGTTATCCTTCGAGGCTCCGATGCTTGAGAACTAGACTTCCCCGTCGATGAGGAGCTTCACAGCGTGCGACATCTTCGTTGTCGTCGAATCATGGGAGTGAACAGCTGTTCAGATCTTCGAAGCTGTCGAGCTCTCGACCCGGTTGGTTAAATGAGCACCGGTCTATGCAGAAATGTATCTGTCGGAGACGGTTTCAGGGCAACTGCGGACACAGAAATCCGTGCTGGAATGTGCCTGGCAAACATTCGACGACGCCAGGCACAGTGCCTTGTCGAGAACAAATTCGACTTAGAGGTCACAACCGAGCACCGTTTGCGTTCGAAGGCCACGGGTGGTTGCTCTGCAAGATTGCAGGCAAAGAGGCCAAGAAGATTAGCAGCTGAGACAAGATGCGGTCCTTTGCCTTTGGTGCCTTCACCGGTTTCTTCGAGTATACCGATTGCGCCCGAAACGGGTCGGGCATGCAGCACATACCGGTTAGAGCAGGTGCTTGCGAAGGCCAGCATCGCGGACTCTAGCCGCTCTGAAATACCGGTTCCACCGACAACTGGACTGAAGAAGTGCATCGCACCATGCAGGCCATCACAGTGCCCGGCGACATCACGACTTCGCTGACATCCCGAAATCAGCGCACTCCAAACCACATTTCGAGTTTGGTTGTTCGATGGCGTTCGTCCTCGCCCTCGCAAAGGTCACAGTATTTCTGTAACGAATGGACACATCGGATCAGAGATTTTGAGGAGATCAAATTGCAGATGTGCCACCGATGTGAAGGCTCCCTTCGATTAGCGGCCGCAATCGTGGCTAACAGTTCTGTTCGAAGTGCCAACGAAAGTGGTTTGTGTTTTTCGATTGGTAGAGGCTGGATTGATCACGCCGGTTTTTTACCCTTGACGGAGCCATTGGCTGGGTGTGTGGGCCAAAGCTTTGATCGTTTTTCTCCCACTCTCACACCCTTCGATTTTCGTCTCTGCTTTCAGTCTGCTTGTGGACCGATTAGAATCGGTCGGTCCTCACAAGATCGGGATGCATCTCCGCAAGAAATGGAAACAGTCTGAAAACCGCGCTCAGGGGTGCCCGTGCTCTTTTCCATTAGCGGCTGTTGTCATGTCGGACGACTTCCAGCTCGATTCTGTATCTATGACTGTGACACTCGCGTTTGGGAGCCGGACATTTTACAGCAACTGACCCTTGATGAGTATATAGTTAGTTGCTGGAGACTCAGCAGTGTGTCACAGCATGTCCGTTCCGCCACGGTTCCCGTCGACATCAAAAAATGATGTATTCGATCATGAAAGGCATTCCAGGCGTCACGTGTAACACGTCAAAGCCGCAACGTCTTAGCAGGACTGCCAGCGCCTGCTCGAAATGCAAGAAGCCCAGAATCCCTTGGCACGCCCTAGTGACCATTGGCGGGCAGCGACATGAGCTCGGCTTTCATTGCGTTGCGGTGACTGAATTTTGCGGTCTTGTGGACGAATCGCAAGCATGGCGACCTCTACAGCTGTCATCCGTTCTGCCTCAAGGGCCGAGCTTGTCCCTCGAGCCGTCGCAACCTCGGCTTGATGCAGTTGCATGTCAGCAGGCCTCCTCATAGTATCGACGATGCCGACCGCTGCCGAGGCCAAGTTCCGGGTGAGGATCAACATCATCCGCTCGGAGCCTAGTTGAGGTCTGCATCCGGCGGTCCTGCTGATGTCTGACCTGATTGCGCCAAGCGTCCCACGCCGACTTGGGGGCAAGAAGTCCACCGCAATAGAGACGGAGCAAGTTCACAGGGCAGCGATTTTGCCCGGAGAGAGACACAGCGGCAAGACACCTCGCACAGGGGATGCTCGGAGAAGTTGTTGCCTTTTGTTGCCATCGGAGTTGGTTTCGTGAGTTTTCGTAGACACTCGCTCAACCGTTAGAGGCCAGGAAGGCAGGGAGCCACAGTATGCATTGTGAAGCAGCTAAGCGCTCGATACAGATGCACTGACACATACCCCTCGCCCCTCGCCTGACGCTTCGGCTGGCGTGCGACCGGCGTGCTCAGCATCATTCCGTCGTTTAGACGGAGTCTGCACTTCCAGGCGCCCACAACTTGCGCCCAGCAGACTTGGCATTGATCGGCCAAAGCAAGCCGAGACCTCAGATTGGGACCAGATCGAGCTCACGAGAGCTCACCCTTCAAAGTTTCTGCTCATCCCACTTCAGTTTATAACATCATAAAGGGAACTACTTAGTAGCTGCTTCCAGAACAAGTTCTTCAGCCAAGGTCCGATCCATACTGCATTTGCAGACTCGCCGGGCAACGGCCTCAGCTGTTCAGCAGTCCTGGACCTGGAGGCCTGAGTTGTCCAGCGGAGCGTGGGCAAAAACGAGGCGTTCTTCGTTTACCGATTGTACTTTCCCTTGCTTGAAGTTTCAACTCTGTGTCGGAAGTGTCAGAGAGTAGTGGGGTGGCATTCACCACCTTTCATGTTGTGCTGTGAGACGGGTAGCTATCATTCAGGAATCACAGCCTGGGCTGAAGGAGGGCGAGGAAGGAAGTGGAGGGATACAGGCGTAATCGCTGCTTCGTTGCTGTTCCTGGCCTCTGCCCTGGGGTCATTGACCCAACTGTTGGCCATGTCCCGCCTACGGGCCACCCTTGGCAAGCTGTCGGCATGCATGCTCAGTGCAACCTTTGAAGACCTGATTTTTGGTAGACTCGGTCGGTCCACCTGCTTAAAGCCAAGATTGAACAATCATGTCATATGTTTCCCCAGGCGGCCGGAGACCGAAGTCCGCACCCAGACAGTCATGAAGACGTCGGAACCCGGATTGCGCTTTGCTTGCTTGCTTTTGTAGACAGGTCTACTCCTGCTAGGCAGCCTTAGAGAAGATGTTGCCGGCTTTGACTCGCATTCATTGCTAGGCTAGCTGGGCTGGATGCTTCGGTCCGGGAACAAGGGGTTCTAGGCAACAAAAGCTGCAAGCTACAGTGAACGGTGAACTTGAAGCGGCTGCAATGGTAGCCGAGATCGTCGAAGGCAGCGGCTAGTCAGGAAACTATGTTGCCGGCCGTAACATCTTGACTGCGTCGTCCGTGCATTCTCGCCGCAAAGGTTTCAGCAGAGGTCGAGAATCCTCATAGCAACTGCAGCCTGTAATTCTGCTTGAAGCAGCATCACACGACTTGACTCGCCATGGTTGCATGAGCCATTTCCATACAGCACGTAGTTTCATGTTTGCTTGCTAGGGTCGAGTGTCCATCGCATCAGCCATGTCCGCTATCAACAGTGCGGGAGATGCTTTCGAGGCTTACACGAAGGGCGAGTTCGAAACCTGCGGACAGTACTTGGAACAGATCCACAATTTGAAGACGGCTGCAGACGTGAAGGTGACGCACAACATCCTCATTAACGACTACTTCAAAGCCGGTTGTGCAGATCCCCACAATCTGCTCACTCTTCTGACCCAGGCATACGATCGGGCAAGGGAAAAGGAGAAGAAGGACAAGGGCAAGCGGAAGAAAGAGGAGGATGATGAGGAAAAGGGCTTGTGCACAACAGCTCTTGCTTCCTAGGTTGGATCTGTCTGCTCTTTAAGTTTGCTGCTCGGACTCAAGTTCACCCGGTCGTCATGCACACCAGGATGGCATCCGTGAAGATGACGATCTCTACGTGCTCCGGTACAACCAAGCGCTGTTGTGTGTTCAGCTGCGACACTATGCGCAGGCTGGGAGCTTTTGAGTCTTTCTTGCCTGAGAGTCGCAAGCCTCATCAGTCGCTCCTGTCTCAGGCACGACACATCCTGGAGGAGCTCTTCGAGACCCTTGCTCGAAGTACTCGCATTCTGCAGGTGTTGGTTTATTGTCCAGTCATTGCAGCACCCAAGCCGTCGGTAAGAAGCCGGACACGTTGCGCTAGCACGCGAGTTTGAATCAGTCTCCTCATCGCTCTCACGTTTAATCTGGCCTGGTGTGGTGGAAATTCTGGAGAAGAGCAATCTAGAATCCAGTAGCCGTGTCATCCAAATTGTTGTGACCTCGGTCTGAGCGCTTTTTTCGAATCTTCGGGGGAGCTTGGCTTGGAAGACAGGCCTTCGAGACACAACACAATGAACGGTCTAAAGCCTCTGGCTGTCCACCTTTAGCTTTATCGAAGAGCATTCGTTCAGATTTGCATTGGCATGTCTCAAGTTGCGCAGACATGAAGGCCAGGCCCATCCAGGCCAACAAGTTGGCACAACCAACACCACTGAGTGCTGTGCCGAGCCCATAGCTGCCTTTCAGTCTGCAGCCCGTGATAAGAGGCACGCACGCGGAACCTGTTCAGAAAGCAGACCGTAATGCTTCTGTCAATATCACCCCCGAACGCATATCTGCAAGGGCAGGGGAATTGGTGACAATTCCAGATTATCCCGCTGCATGCACCTCTGAAGGAGGTTCGTTTACTCGAAAGTTCAGGACATTCAGAGGGTCGGCTTCGTCTTCTTTCAGTCTTGGTTCGTAGGCCCGCAGCTCACCCGCTTCATCCCTGGCTGCATCTCAATGTCCATGGCTGGAATCATCCCCTTCCTGTCGTGCTCCCAATTACGACTCATCGTCAAGAGTTTGCTTTGTGGTATGTTCTTTCGCCGACCCCCCCCCCCCCCCNNCCCCCCCCCCCCCCCCCCCTTCCTGTAGCGGACGTGCGGCTACACGTGCCCGGGCTTGCGAATCCTTTGGAAGTCCCTGAACAAATCTGAACATGGTATCGCCTGGCGGCCGTCCGCCAGCATGGCAGGCCGAACACCCACAATACCTACTACGACCTACACCATCCTACACCTAAGCCGATGCGTCGGCCAATACCTTCATCAGTACTCTTATATGTCGAGCCCGACTCTTTCGGAAGGGCTGCGAGAGCGCATGTTCCCAAAAGTAAGCTGGGGCCTCCATGTGCAAACTGTAACCTTGCAACACGAGGTCCCAAGCCTGTAGCAGCTTCGTGGGAACCACCTCTCGAAACCACTTTGCACGGTTGCAAGCTCGATTGCTTCACTGGATCGGCACCGTGCCACTTCCCAGTCACCGTCCAGGATTTCAGAAGCAACTTCACGGGTCCCGTCCTCCTGTTCTGGGGTCCCAAGCAGGTCACCCCATGCTGTGATACCAGGCTTTGCTTGGATTTCGTTCAAGGTCTCGACCTTCAGCGCTCTTCCATGCTCTTCCACTAATCACTAATCGGCATCCCTGAAAGCCGGTCTTCGCTGGAGAAGCTACTCAGAGTTTGCTGCAGAACTTCAAGCACTGGTTCGCTCCACTAGTCACTAGTCATTGAGTCCCTGTCGCCTTTGAGCCATCGCAAATCCTCCTGGATCACCGTGAGCCATGTTCCATCCGCCTGAAGCTTGGGAGCCGCTGAACTATAGAGCCCAACAGGCTCAACCAGGCCTTTCTCGCCACTACAGGGTGGGGGTCGCCGTCATTAGATGTACCGCCGGGGCCGGAATCTTGTAGTAGTCCTCGCCGTTGAAGCGCTTGCCAGGGAGTCCCTTCAAGAACCTCGTCGAGATGATCCCGTTGATATCGTACTTAGGCCGCCATATACCCCCTTTGTCACACTGTCCCTTCAGGTAGCCCTGAGCCGCCAGGATCACAGGCACGTGGCCCCCGTTCGGGTTCGCCGTGTCGAGGTCATCGGCCACCCAGCTGGCCGCTCTGGTGATCGTGGCGTCTCCCCTACAAGGATAAAATCGATTCGGTGTTGATGGCCTCCTGCCTGTCGAGAAGTGGCACATTCACCCGGGTGCAAGGCTGAGAAAGTGAAAGGAAACCATATTCCAACGTTTTGGGAACAGATCGCCATGTGCCTCCCGATCTGGTGTGGCTCCCTGAGCTGAACGGCACCGGTGATCTCGCCGAAGAGTGTCGGTGGGCGACCGTTGAGGTCAAAACCCAGCAGGACCAGGCTTGACCTTGCGAGTGTGCGAAGGGATATCAGTGTGACAACTGACATGTCTCCAGCTGCCTGCCTGAAAGCACGCTGCCAGCCGTGCGACGGGGGCTCGGGAGGGGTCAGGGGGGGTAAAGGATGGTAAAGGGGTTCGCTGAACTCAGTTACTACATTGTGGAAAGGGCCTCGCGCACAGGCTTGAGCACTGAAAAGCACGCTGCCAGCCGTGGGCAATGGGGGGTGGAAAGGTCGCAGTGCACGGGCCGGATGGGAGGTGGGGCTGAGTTGGCAAGGGTAAATCTCCCGCCCTCTTGATCCACATGTGTCAGAGGAATGTCTGCAATGAAGCTTTTGTATTTGCCTGCATTCTCTACAGGGAAGATGCTCGAGTGTAGCAAGGAATGCCAGGCCACCGGACAGGATGTACTCAGTCACACTTTCAGGGAGCTGATGTTTCTTGACGGGCAGCCTTTTCTCCACAGCCTTTTTCCAGAACCCCCACATCTACGTCTTTCTGATAGTCAGAACGTAAGAGCAAGCCACACCGTTGGTGCAGTCTTTTGGGTTCTTTCTCGCAGCACCAACTTTTTCGCCCGCATTTTCATTTGGGGATGTCCCGAGTCGGGTTTATTGAGACTGTCAAGATCCACCGGGCTCTGCGATTCCAATTTGTCAGTCCTTCATGTCTGGAGGAAGTTATGTGAGTTTCAAGACACGAGCTGCAAGACATCATCTTTCAAATATAGGCCTTAAGACTTACCTGTAGACTCTGTAGACGCCGGAAGTGCAGAAACCTACCGCTACTGGGCGGTTCCATTCCAGGAATCGCGGTATGGGCTAGGTTATGCAGATTGTCAACTGAAAGTCGACCTTCCGACCAGCCTCCTATGCCGAAGTTGCACATATACGCGAGGAGATTGACGGGCTGACCCAAACTCCAAATAAGCTCTGTCGCGACTCAGGAACATCGAGCCCATCGATGATTTTCTGGCCATTAAGATATGCTTCCTTCTGCTCGAAGTGGTTCTGCAACCTGGCAACATGCGGTTCCCGACGCCCCCCCCCCCCCCCCCCCGCCCCCGCCCCCCCTCGTGGAGTTGCCGTTGCTTCGCCGGTAGCATGCACAGTTGCCTCCTGGTCGACCACGTAACCGATTCATACCGATTCAGCACTTGCTTGAATGAACATCATGAGCACCGGCAGTGCCCGGCTTGAAGCTTGGCATCGCCCGAAGAGTCGAAACACTTAACTTAGAAGAGGAATTCCTGGAAGCTACTGTGAACACCATCACAGTCACAAGCCTCACAACCCGCCCAGGTTACAGAAGGAGCCCGAGCAAGCCCTTCAGATCCTAAACTTCCTGGAGAAGCCAAACGCTTTCCACAGCCTCCTGAAGCCGGCTTCTCGTCTCGGAAATGGACGATGGGGAATTTGAGCCCACGTCCTCGTGCTGGCCCTGCCACTGCCTTGTTCAGGAGCGTAAGCCTCTTGAAGCTCCGCGTCCCATCGAAGATGAGGAGGAGGTCGAGGGTGAACAAATCAGGGAAGAGGACCTGAGTTGGAAAGAACTGCAGCAACGTACGGCAAGACAGGAAAGAGTTCCTTGAAGATTCATTTGTCAGGCTTGTGTCAGTTGTACTCACAGGAGGAGCCTGCCGAAGCTGTGGCTGCAGCCGCAGACACCCAGAAGCTCGACTTCAGGGTATTGGGTGCTATTCCAGAGCAGTTGATGTCAAGAAGAATTCTCCCGGCTGAATGCTTCCATCAGCTTCCATCATGCATGTAGACCCAACTCTTGTAGAGTCGAAGGGTAGGCATGCCTGAAGGTGAAGTTGCAGCAACCACTATCTTAGAGCTGTGGATCGGATCAAAGTGGCCTGCGGGACGCTGTCGGCACAACTTCCCGCAAGCCACGTTTAGGGTATCGCCAAAGTTAAGGGTGCCACATGTCATGTGTACGGTTCCACAGCAGTTGAGTCTCTACTGTAGGCTCCCCGCACTTTGGAGCGTAAATGATTTGCCTCGCGCCTGTGCTGCTTGCGAGGCAGCCAGAGAAGCCGGAAGGGCCGCTACCGAGCTTGGTCTTTGGTGCTTCTTGGCCGGAGGTCTGGAGGTCATCAGCAGGCCATTTTTGGAGACCGCGTCTGCTCTCGAAGGCTGAATTTACGAGGCATGAAGGCAATCCAGCCGAGGCCTGTCTTCAACGGCATGGCCGTGCACCGGATGCGATCTCGCCCATTGAGTTCAGATTCACTTGCCTGACCTACAAGATCCGCTCCTAGCTTCAAAACGGGCTTTGTGCATCCTAGGACAGCACGAGGCGAGGAAGTGAGCAGTGTCTTTACAATGCCTTCGCTGGAGCCTATTCACGTGTGGAGTGTCACACATCACGTCCACCAGCCCTGCCCCGAGCAGGCACTGTGTGTCTAGGCGCCTCAACGCACTTTCTCGATCTCCTGAGGTGTTCACATCTTGTGCAGAAGCATGAAGTCAGCCAAGAAGGAATGCAAAAATGCGATGGCTCCCTGTTGGAATTAGTGGGATTTCGTTCTTGGTACACGGTGTCCCACATTGTGCGAAGAAGCGAAGCTGCGCTCACGACCGGCCCCCAGTCTCACTGCCCTTGCCCCATCGTGGTGCCGACTGGCATGTGAGGAAATCCTGGAGCACGAGCTTCAACACGTCCCACTTTTTTGGAAGGACGTCTGTGCTGCACAGGCTTTTGAAATCTAGATTCCGACGAACTCTGAGAGAGGATTTTGCTTCTGTTTCTTCGTTGACAACCATTCACGATGACCGCGCATGCTACTAGCGGTTACTAGCGTGGTAGCAGGTTCAGCTTGGGAAGCGTACTTAAACTTGTGGCCGATTACCACAAGTTCGCGAGAACGGCGCGCCGCTGCATGGCGAGGAATCGCAGAGCCATGAAGCGAGAGGTCTTCTGCACAACCACGAAAAGGCAAAGGTGACCTGCCTGAAGGCACCCTGGCACATCTTAGACGCGCCATTGCTGTCAGTTTGATAGCCGGGAAGGACGCTGACAAAGACAGCGCTGACTGTTCAGGGGGTTTTATAGCATTTATGACTGGCGGTTCTGTCTCGAATCATCCCGGACAGACCGATTGTACCCTTGGGCCCAACTTGCCCAGAGTACGGTTAGAGCTTTGGAGTCAGTCAGACTTCTGGCATAGCCAACTTATGTTCTGGGGCTGGACCGCTTGAAACTGCACATGCCGCTCTTGAGGCATACCTCGAGTATGCCAAGCAGAACCACAGAAAGGCCAGGGTTGGACTGAAATCTCGAAGTCTGATTACATCAGCTGCAAGAACGTCAGAATCAGTCAAACCTCTGATTGGCTGAATCTTGCTAACACCGTGCTTGGAAGCGAAGTATCATGCTGCCGCCGCTCAAATTGACAGCTTGCCGCCGATTGGAGGCATTTCGCCTCCTCACGCTCTGCCGCTTCAACTTCGCACCTGCGAAACCTGGAGACAAGTCAGTGAACAAGCCAGGTGCGCCCACTGGTGCCGGCTTTGTTGGCTCTTGCTTGAGCAGTGTTTGGTTTGAGAGCTTCAGGAGACGACGAGGTGGAGGACAACCAAGCGCCGACAGATTTCCATCCCGCTCAAGATGATGCTTGCTCTCCGCTGCGACCTGCTCGCACTCGCAGTGTCACGTGCTCGATTGAGAGCTTCTGACTCAGCACCTCCTTCAGGTTCTACAACAACATGGGCTGTATACACTTCATGATGCACAAGCCCAATTTGGCCATCTACTACTTCAACAAGGATTCTTAAACGAACAGTTGCACGGACTCGCCAGATACTTGACATGTCGAAACCATTCTGCAAGGCGCTGTCGAAGTCGGCCCAGGCGCCTACGGGGGCCCGCGGACCTGCGGAAAAGGAGCTTGCATGGGCTGGATTAATGCAGGGTGAGGAGCATCGCGGCCCGTTGCAGACCGCAACGTCAGCCAGCGATGCAGTCTAACATCTCACCCGACATCCTGCAAATGTCCTAATATGTCCAGCAGTGCTGCGACATATGCAGGAAACGCTGTGTGGGCTTGCATCTGGTTTCAGCATAGTAAAGAAAGTCGAATCGACAGGGTCAGAGTTCCTTCGTTCGAATCATCCCGCTGCAACTTTGCATGCATTCTTCACCTGAGGGTACTAAAAACCACCACGGCGGAGTTGACTTCGTGCTACGACTAAGGTCTTCCAACCATGCAAAAACCGATCAGCGACCAGTGCTCCAGGGCCGTCTAACTTCTGTGCTTGAGTGCGTGATTGGTTCGCCTTGTTGTTTTACACGCAGGACAGACAGTCCGTAGGTGAGGTTCTTGGGCCTTCGCTGTCAGTGCAGCTCAGCAACAGATGCAGCCGTAAACCACTCGGCCAATGTCACAAACAGCGGCAGACATCCGTAGACAGAACGGCGACAACCTTTCAAGGCTGTTCCTCGACAGTCGAATCGCGACGAAAACTCAGAAATCCTCAGGAGAGCCTGCTGCTGTCGGCAAAAGTCGGACTTACTCAGCCCGGCATGGCGACCTCCAGGTGCCCTGCAGAGAGAACTTACCAGTGTCTGCAGGCAAAGCTCCAGGGATTTCAGCAAGTCCGGCTTTGCAGCAGCGCATGGGGCCCGACCATCAAAGTCACTGCCTGTGGCAAGGTGCCAAAAATAAACTGAATGCGTGAGGCACCATGAGCAGAGCTTTTCCGGACATGAGTGCCACATGCATATCCTTGACCCACTATCAATCTACCAATTACCGAGTTTGTCAGGCACTGGCTGGACCGACGGGCGGAAATCACCTTCAACGCCGGGCTCCAGTTCCTGATGACTGGCCGGCCAGCGCAAGCCTACAAGTGCCCTGGTGGGACGGGGGAATTATTGAAAGGAAACAGCGAGCCCCAGCCCCAGCGAGAGAAGGAGGAGGAGGAGGAGGAGCAGGAGGGTGAGGAAGTAAACAAAGAACGATAGGTTAACAGCTGGTCGACACCCAGTAGTTGTAGACTCGAGCTGCCAAGGACACTATCTATGCTGCGAAGCGAAGTCTGTACAAGAGAAGCACAGAGCGGTACATGAGAGAAGCTACCCGTAATCCAGGCTGACTCGTCTGGAAACTTGTCCGAGATGGGCTTTGCATGCCCCAATTCGATTCCAAGTTTATGGGACAAAGGCCCGCGCCTGAACGTAAGAGGGTTGTGCCGAGGACTCACCCCACTCACGAGGTCGAAGTCCGCAGGAAAGGATTTGCATCATTGCACTATGTAGCACGGCATTACACGACAGGGGTCTGAGTAGAATCGTTTAACAAGACACCCCATCATATCTTAGGAGCCGTGAGGGGACGTTCGAAAAGCGCGGGCAGGAATGGGAGTCCTTCAGCCAAGCCACTGAAAATCCAGCAACGGGAGGCTCCATCAGACCCGGTCATACAATCGCCAACTTTCAGTGAGCAAATGAACATGTCGCAAGCCCTCTGTAGGTGCTTCATCCAGTGCACTTTCGTCTTCAGGAACTGGCCGCGACTGCCCCTCGTTTAGGATTCAGATGCCGGAATGGACGGAGCTAGGCTTTATCCACTTTTGACCTGTAAGACAAGGCCGGAAAGACTCAGTGAGGATGTCACCACCTTTTGCCATTACACCACATTGCGCCCATCAAAGCCACGACGTGAGGTGGATGCGCCTCGCGGAGTGTTGCATCGAGCTGTACAGGCAGTCCCACAAAGCTGAACCAGAAGGCGGCCCTGAGCGTTGGGAGCTGAAGGCCTGCTGCGTGCAAAACACTGAGGCGGGTCGAAACCTGGTGGAATGCAATCCTGGAACCGGGCCGCTCGCCGAAAGAATCGTAACGGATCCATGCTGCATCACCTTGTTGGGCCCTTCCTCTTCCAGGCCTCTGCTGGCAGGGTATAGCCCGAATAAACGCAAGATTTCTCAGCCAGAATGCCACTGCGTGTTCAGCCACTTTCCCAGGAAGTTGTACATGTTTTGAGTGTAAAAACAAGCCTGGCCCGATTGGGGCTTCTGGTGTTCGAGATCCCACACCCCTGACTGGCAAAAATGTATCGCCCTGCCCTGTCGACTAATCACGGGCGAAAGTCTGCTCAGTACCCAAGGGCCTCAGCACTTTAAAGATGCGGCACATGCTGGAAGGTGAAGCAGCCGAGCCCAAATGGCCCCCTCGCCATGGGTGGCTCCATTTGCACGTCCCTAGGACAGGGCAGACACCGGAAAGAACCGCTGCTTCTGTCGTTTGTGCCTCTGCGCAGCAGGAGGGCCAACTGCCCTTGGGTCTGGGATGTCGCAGCTCGCCTGTGCTGCTCAAGGCTTGTTACGCGGCATGCTGGTTAAAATCTTTGACCAAGGATTCGGCAATGTTTCTGTCAACATGACGAGTCGGTTGTAGTCGTGCAATGTCGTGCAGGGTCTGTCTGGCCCTTTTGTCGTCCACTCTGCTGTCCAGGATGCGGTCCCACCCGCCGACTTTCCTTGCTCGTTGACAAGAGTCTTGGTGAATCAGTACAGCAGTGGCAGATGTCGTGACATTTAGATGGTTGCATTGGCCGATGGGAGGTGAGCTTGCCCCAACCGCTTAGGACCAACGTCGTGGGAAAGCTTGGAAGTGGCGAGGACACTGACAGATTTGACAACTGGTCGGAGTTAGTTTCCCTTGGTAGAATGCTGCCTTCCACTACCACGAGTCGTGCCGAAGAGAGAGGGGGAGGGAGAGAGAGAGAGAGAGAGCTGCGAACAATAGTAAAAGGAGTGGTGGGGCGGGCCGATGGCCTGAGGGTCCTAGCGGACCCCTACGCCCGGCAGAAAGAAAGAAAGAAAGAGCTGCGAACAAGTGGGACTCGTACTGGCAGCGGTCATAGCTTGGAGACACAGCACATGGGGAGTAGTAGAGCCGTGCGAGCTGGACAAGCAGACCACAGAAGCAGGAGAAGAAGCTCCACAAGCTAGCCACCGTCACTATTCAGGAGGGGCTACCAACTTGAGATAGGCGGACTGGCACCACACCTCCGCGCCTACCCTCGTCTCGGCACCCGAACCAAACCCAGCCTCGCGTCACACTGCCTGTGTCTACCTGCCGCACCTTTCATCCCATCCCTCAACCCTGCAGCACGGGCCAGCCAGTACACAACCAGTAAAGGTCCAAAAGCACACGAACAACCTTCTGTCTGCCCCTGCTATCCCCTGCTGCCGTGACAGTACTGACTTCGCACTCTGAGGCTGCCACCGGGTTGCACACGAGTCGTGACATGTCATACGAACCCTCACAGGTCACATAGAGGTTCTAGTCACGGCATACCTACCCCCGAGCATGCGCGTGAGAACTGTCAGGCAGGCATGGCAGAGGGCGTGCCGTTTCACAACCCCTTCCTTAAACCTGCAGCACGCAAGAGAAAGCTACCTGACGCCTTGTATTACAGACGTAGGCGGAGCAGATCGCTATGTCAGGGCAAAAGTCTCAAACGAGTGCTGAGTCGGGCCCAGCAAGTGACCTGTGCGTTTACTCCTGCATTTTAGGCTTCATTCATCATGCTGCAGTGGTAACCTGATGCTCACTTGCTAACTTGTTGCTCACTTGCTCTGAGAGGGGAGCATGAAGCAAAGGATCGGGGGAAGATTTTCCTATGTCGTCTGCCGTGTGCCATGCTGTTTCCTGGGAGACTCACCAGTAAGAGATCGGCGGTGGGCACGGCTGCAGGGTGTCTACATGCCCGATAAAAGATATCGCGGGGCTTCTGTGGCTGCTGCACCGTCGAGGGTGCAGTATGCCTAGTGTAGATATAGCACGTGTAAAGTATTGTCCCCTTGTGCATTCCCTTGGATGACTGTTGCCGCAGTGCTCTAACCAGTAAAAGGTTCCCGTGCAGCTGCCATGGTATAAACTGGTTACCACTTAACGGTGCTTTATATCAGTGCGTGTGATCTGAGTGGTATTCACCAACTATACCTAGCTTCATGAATTTGTTGTGGGCTCGAGTCGGTGTGACGCGTGATGATAGCTGAGCAGTTGGACAGACTGCCCAAGTGCACACACAGACACACAAGGCTGCAACAGGTGATGTTCTGGGTTCTAGGCATCCTGCCCAAGTGCAAAGCGGGAGGATGTGCAACCCTGCCGTGCCACAGGATGTCGAGCAACGCACAGGGCCGGCCGGTGCTGCACCTGTGCCGCAGGCCAGACTGCGGCTCAGAACCCTCCTTGCCATCATGGTTTTGGACAGGCGACGAAAGCCCCAGCCGCGGAGGGAGATGTGCTGAATGGTGAGGAGTATTGGCCTGCCGCGGTTGGTTGTTTCTGAAATGCTCGGCTTGTCGTGGCTGCAGTCCAATTTCGTGCAAGAGGGTGCATGCCGCAATTCAGTTGCGAATAGTGAGGGTGCCTGCATGGAGGATCCCTTGGTGACAGCGGCAATGTGCCTCAAAAACGTCCTGACTCTGATCGATCCTATGCTTCAGAGCGCGGCCCAGGCCGTGGCACAAGCTGTTAAAGGAAGGGTGCTTTCTTGGATTGAGGATGATTTTGAGATATTGAGGGTAGGCCTCAGAGCGCGCACTCAACGAAGCATATGCTGAGAATCAGCGAGAGGGGTTTCGGCATTGAAGCATGATGTGCACCACCGTTTCTTTCGTCCTGAACCACAGACGATAGAGAATGATGGAAAAGGCGGCCGAGACTGCAGAAGCCAATGCTGCAGCGGCCGGCAAGGCTACTCCCTCACAGAAGGCGTGGCGAGATCGGCAGAGCAGAAGTCAAGCGTTCACTGCGCAACTACCTACTCCCCAGATTGCACGAACCGGAGCATGGGCAGAGGGAGAGATTCGAGCCCCTGGCTTTGCTTCGGAGGCATCCGGCTCGGGAGCGCCGACGCCTTCCAAGAGCGCCACCGCTCGGGATCTGGCGCCGACTCAAGACCAGAGCCCCTCGGAGGAGTTCAGGATATCGCTGTGGAGCCCAGGCCGAGGCCGAAGCGCTGCTCATGGAGGACGCTGCGCTGTTGAAGTTGGCCTACGTCTGCCTCTGCTGCTTGGACCAGAGAGAGTGAGCAGGAGGCACAACTCTAAGAGAAGGTGCGAGGAGGGTAACGGACAGCATGTGAGCGAAAGGCAGCAAGCTCGGAGCACTAGTGATTACTACTACTACCACTACTATTACTACTACTATTACTACTACTGCTACTACTACTGCTACTACTAATACGACGACGACTACTGCTACTACTTCTACTTCTACTTCTACTTCTACTTCTACTACTACTACTACTACTACTACTA
>CAJNDV010035996.1:106143-133881 GCA_905221635.1 Symbiodinium sp. CCMP2456
ACTACTACTAGCAATACTACTACTAGCAATACTACTACTACTACTACTACTACTACTACTGCTACTGCTACTACTACTACTAGTACTAGTACTAGTACTACTACTACTACTGCTGCTGCTACGACGACGACGACGACGACGACGACGACTACTACTACTACTACTGGCAATACTACGAATACTACTACTGCTAGTGTTACTGCTAGTATCCAATTCGTACGAGTAGGGGAACACCAAAGGGGACACATGGAAAAACACTTCCGATTTAATTTGGCGACCATAGGCACGGCGCAGGCAAAGACTCTCGTGACGAGCTTCGGTGAAAAGACCTTCTGTAAAGCAGTTCAGCAGCAGGTCCTTCCCTCAGCCTCACTTCATTGTAGCGGGGAGGCACGTGACACCTTGCAGCACTGAGCCAGCTAAGGTGAACTTCATTTCCGAGCAAGAGCGAAATCATAATGCGCCGAGCTCGACCATGCTGTCCACCACTGCAGGGTGGCCTAGTCGGGTTTCTGGTGCCTGCATATGGGAGCAAGACCCTGGGGTTCCTCGATCGGCTTGCAAGGTCATGTACGAACAGCGTGCAGAAAAAAAGGAAGAAGGTCTCTATGAAGGCCAGCCTTGCCGACGCCTTGCTTTGTGGCAGCTGAGATTCGCATCGGTCCAAGAAGCGAAAGTCAGTTGGCGCACGTTCAACCTTGCAAAATCGCGCTTCCAACCACCAAAGCATCCAAAGCTCACATGTAGGAACTAGCTAGTGTGGTTGCCTGACACTTTCGGGCCGACATATTCGAACACGCCCTTTCGTTTGCAAGGCTGCCACAATTCACTTCTGAGTCACTTGGGCGCAAGCAGCAAGACTTGGCTGTGTTGCTTCACGCCTTGTCACAGAGGATCAAGTCGTAGCCTGGTCTGGTCTTGTGGTATAAGCGGTTCCGTTGAGTCCAACGGGGAACATGATCCTCCCTCCTTTCACGGTCTCGTCCTTGCAGGTAATCAGCAGCCGACGACAAACCTTGGGGGCATCACGCCGCCCAGCTTCTCCATCAACTGTGCATCTGCCGCCCACCAGGCCTGTGAGTTGTCGTTTTGCCACCGGCTTCGGTTTCTGAATGTGGACAGGGCAAAGAGCGAGACGCGAAGGATGCGAAGGGCGAGAACGATCGTGAGAAGACGAAGGAGCCCAGAGATGAATTGAGTCTGAAGCCTGCAGTGCAGCAACTGACGTCATGAGATGCGGACGGATGCAGGCCGTGGTGCTCAAGACGGGATTTGTGTGAGTGTGATACAGTTGAAAATGGAGGGGTATGTCTGACGTTGTTTTTTCTTTTTGGGGCCTGCCGGGGGTGGGTGCGTGGGTGGGGTTGGGTGCGGGGGGCTGCGGGGAGCTCTCGGGGGGTGGGGGGCGGGGGGTGGAGGCCCAAGTCACGAGTCACAAGTGGGTTTCGAAGCAATATATATAGGCGGAAGTAACATACCGTATTGACAAGACTCAGATTCGACTTAGATGAGTTCTATCATATAGAAATGATATTATGCTATCTTATTTCATTTCATTTTGATGTTAATTCCATGTGATGTATATGTATATTGAGACTGTACACACGTTTACATCAATATTAAATTCCAGTTTTGTTAATTGCAAAATATGTTAAATTCAATCTAGAGTAGAATAACACGTCACACGCTGTACATAATGTGCTACAGTATAAAAGTTTTATGGTATAATACATTATTCTGTACCATAGCAGAACAGAAACTATTATAACAGCTGCTAATTGACAATGATCCATAAGTAACATGAGTTGTCTAACAATATGCTCAACAGAAAAGGTCAGACAAACTCTCCACCGAGTGAAACTGAGCGACGCAGGATACATAGATGTCATGCACAGCTGTAATCCTAAGTGCATGTGCCCAGTTTGCGGGTGATAGTTCCAGAGCCGGAAGGGAGCAGGTGATGGTCGCACACCAGAGGTCTGAACACGTTGTGTTGCTCATGAGCCTCGTCGTTTTTCTCAGTGCTGTTAAATGATTGTTTTGGGTACAAACCATGCAGGACGGCTCGTATGCCTTGCTTGTTGGATACGAGTCCACGATGTTCCCAACCTTGGGTGACATGCAGCCACTCTGCGGCATTCCAAGTTGGGTGAGTGTCTGGTCAGTTCTGGTTTTGGTCAAAAGCAGGGGTTGAATGTCATGGAACTTCGTTTTTGTTCCATCCCGCTGCAACTTGAGCAAGGTCGATGCTGTTCACCAACATGGCGGCCGCTTGAAGTGCATAGATATTCCAAGTCAAGGGCGCGTTCGGCTCGTTGTACGAAGCTTTCACTCGATCTCTTGTACTGACCTGTTGATTTGACTTCGGGGACCTAATGCAACAGTTTGACCTGCAGTACTGCAATCGTGTTGTGGTTGAGTGCTGGATTCAGGTGGCCATGTCCCAAGACGGTCTGCTGGAGGACATGGGCTCTCAAGCTCTTTTCCGTCTTGACCAGCATCCCATTGTGGGCTATGATTGTCGAAGCATCAGCACTTTATGGAAGCTCTGATTGCCCCTGTGCTCTGTCCGACTGCCGTTCGTGACGTGCGCGTTAGTCACACGAGCAAGCTGGACGATCACAGCTTCAGATGGGGGTCATCGTCCTCTTCACTCCCCTTCCATACCCCAAGCACGATTCAAAGGACAACGCTGTCAGAAGTGTCCTCTGTTAATATGCGCTTCCAATACACAGCAGATCTCTTGAAGCGGACATGCGAAAAAAAAGCTGAGGTACGGGCTGAAAGAACACTGAAAGTGCCACTGTAAAGACTGGCAGGAGGCACGAAAGTTCTGCGACAAGGCGCTTCAGATACAGCCAAGAGCGCTGCTTCCGCTGAGGACGAGCCTTGGCGGTGTGAGCTTGTTGTTGAGGCCCTGGAGTATTCACTTTTCTTGTCTGGAGTAGAGGCTTGCATTCTTTCTGTGTTCTTCTTTCCTGACACAGCAAGCTGGCAGGTTGACAGGTCATTAGATTAGAAGTGAGTCGTTGGCGCTGATGAACAGTTTCGGGAAGGTTCAAGAACTGGCTGCAGCCTGAAGCCGAGGCTTGCCTTCCTACTCCTGAAGCAAGGGAACGGAGGCCTGCTACCGCACGGACAAGTGCCTCCCTCCCTCCCTCCCTCCCTCGTTTCGACATGTTCATCAAGTAGTGTGGTACCGGTACCGCCAGCTCCTTCAAGCAGAGCAGCCAATGAGTCCTGCCGAAGCTGTGGCTGCAGGCGAAGCAATCAGGCGCCTGAAAGGACTGGTGTTTGGGAGCATCGGGATTGCAAGGCAGCCGCTGCTCAAGAGTACATTGCGGCCAGGCGATTCCGACAGTACATACTTGGAGTGTGAGCATTGTGAGAGACCTTGTCAGCTTCGCTTCATGTACGTGGTGCACTTCGAACTCCTTGTGACCCAGAGTCTTATATGCACAGCGTTAAATTATCGAGGATGCTCATGGATGCAGGCTACCAACATCTCAGCAATTGCTGGCCGATCACGTTCACCGTGCTGTTATATAGTCCTGGACTGTAATGCAGTGCCCGCAGGAGAAAAGAAGACCGTCGGACAATGAGCTACGAAGACTCTCGGAGGAAATGTTATGCTTCGCGATACGCGAACGGCAATCCTCAGTGCAACCTAGACGGCATCGATGGGCCATGGGTTGATGGTGCAGCAGCGATGCTGCGAACTCACATGCCAAAGTCTTTGTGTGTGTGTGTGTGTGCGCGTTGAGGTGTGTGATTATGTACATCATGTGCTCAGGAGTGGCCCAGAATCCGTGGCCAATTTGTGCGCATCGAGAAACTGATGGCACAGAACTTGCGAGATTGCTTCCAGATGTTCCTTGCCAGTCCCTGGGATCCTGGCAGATGCTCGAACGCGAAGCTACCGTAAATCAGTAAAGATGTCGAGCTCAAGTAAAATATCCGGCTAATTCTGAACGGACGAACGGATGATGCTGGAAGCAGTGCAAGAGCCTACATGAGAGCTGAGGAGACACTGGGGCAGTCTCGCACTATTGGGATGCCCGTCCGGGATGTGAGAGGGCTGGTCGTACTAATGCTCGAAGGGTGCACCTAACATGAAGGACGTTTGCACTGGTCACATGACTCACTCCGACCTTATGGCGATCAAGTGTAGAGAGCTGCAATAAGTTTCCAGCGGGCATGCAGCATTGGTACTCAGCCGAGCAGCTCGACGACGCCGCCCGCAGACTTAGAAAAGAGCTGATTTTGTGTTCTCATCAGCCATCTAGCTGTGCGTTTGCGACGAAGGGCTAGTCCGCTGAATGATGTTGAATGTTAGGGTGCTGAGCTAGACATGAGACGCGAGCTCGCAAACAGCGAGCGTTTGGAGCTGACAGACACCTGCAGCCAGTCAAGACGCCACTAACTACCACAACGCGGAAGCTTGGGAGCTCTTGACAGGTTTCGGGGCTTGCTATGGGCTGGCGGCATCTAGCGGCACAAGCGAGTCCTGCTGTGACTTGGCCCAGGCTGGACCCTGTGTGGAAATTTGACTGCGAGATGGCCTCTATGGCCGGGACCCCCAGCGTCAACCCGGTAACAAGTTGTGGCATGCCTTGGTCTGGACTCCACGGACAAGGAGTGCCGGGCAGAGAGAGCATTGTTCTTTCTGGTTCTCTCTATCCCCCTCTCCTCTCGCCAAGCCTTAGAGATGCAGGGCATGTGAATGCAAGGCATCTTGTTGGGCGTCTCGGCATCTAGGGCTATAGGGCATGTCCTGGCGCCAGAAAACCTCAGACACCATCGAGTTCCAAGTCATGGACTACGACGCGATTGGGCATCCGTCTGAGAACAGATTTCTTCAAGACCACATGACAATCGCGGCATCAACCTGCACAGCTTGTTCATGCGATGTCTTAGACCATGGCAGACCGTATTCGGACCTTTGGGGTGCTCTTCAGCTGCTGCACGCGGCCACAGACGTTGGTCAGGTCTGACGATCTTCTAGGCATGGGCCCGAGGGTCCACCTGAAGTCTGAAGGTTGAGCATTCTGGACGCTGCTCTGCATTGATCCCCAAGTGCCTGCACCAAGTAGCAACGAGGTACTCTAGAGCTCACTTTTGATCAGCCGGGTACTCAGCATTGCACACACACGCACCTTCTTCCGTGCATGTGCCACCCCCCATGCAATGGATACCCCACAAGGATTTATCCTTCTGGGGTTGATGAGACTTTCGTTCCGCCCCCAGTACAGAGCTTGGGTAGTATGCTTCGGCCGACACTGCTACTGTGGGCTGTGTGCTGTTCCTGCGACAGTCTTGCGATGTTCACGGCCATGGGTTCGCAGTTGTGTGTGGAAGTCTGATCTTGACGGCTCTGTCCTGGACACGTCCCGGAGGAGCTGACCGATCCAGCAAGGAAGGATGGCAAGGTGGCAACCATCAAACTCAAGGCCTCCGAGTATGCTTTTGGGGTTTGGGAACATGCTGACTTGTGGAATTTGTGCACATATCTTGAGCACCAAGCCCATGAAAGCCCTATTCTTGCCAGATCATGCCTGAGCCGGGTACCTCAGCTTTTCCCATGGGCGATGCGCAGCTCTTATCCGGCTCCTGAGTTAAGAGAATTGTTGTTCGACGCTTCTCCTGCTGTAGTTGAACCAGGCAGCACCCGGGGCTGCAACCGACCGGTCAGAGTAGGACCAAGATAGGATACCACACCAAATTCATCCCACCATCCAGCTGATCCGTCTTCGCGTTACGTCTCGGGAGATAATGGGTAGGTCCGGGTAGGTGCGCTGAAGGACAACTCAGCCTGTGGGTGCTAACCCGCTGCTTCAAAAGCTCTTTATACAATTTATCGGAGACTGGAAGTTGCCACATATGTCAGCCATAAGAAATCTTGCTTCGCACGGCTCGCAAGGTTGATCCAGATGCCAGTCCGTGACACCCGGTGCTGGGTGACTGTTCAGAGAGCAGAGGCAACTTCGAGCATGGAGTGAATGCTGGTTTGATGTGCATGTCAATGAAATCGTTCAAATTCATCTGCGCGGACCAGGTTGCAAGTCCATTCAAATCGTTATATCCTTTGATAAGTCGGGTGCCAACTTCAAAGCTGACAAGAGAGAGAGAGAGAGAGAGAGAGACAGCGCGCTGGCTTCCGTATACCTAGCAACCATACCTTATTTCTTGCTTCCGCACACCGAGCAACCATGTCTTTTGCCGAGCCCCCACAAGGCCCCGAAACAGGGGCGTGAAGCCCGGCAGAAAGAAAGAGAGAGGGAGACAGCCATTTCATCTCCTCTTACTTAGGGCAAAGAAGGAGAGTCCAAAAACGGCGAACCCCGAAAGAAGCCTCGCCGCTTCACAGACGAGAACTGTCGTGGGGTAGGCCTTCGGGCCAGGGTTCCTTGGGGGCCCACACCCCTTGCAAGCAAGCAAGCAAAACAAAGCAAAGCAAAGCAAAGCAAGCAAAGCAAAGCAAAGCAAAGCAAAGCAATCAAGAGAGGGATTCAACCAGAAAGAGGAGGAGGAGTCAGACTTTCTCCGGTGAAGGAGGAACCGAGAACAAAGGAGGGAGAGAGACAGCTAGTAAGCTAGATAGATTGATAGAAAGATTCACCCATCAAGCTGGATGGCGAAGCGGGAGGGGGAATTCCCTGTGTTTACCTGACAGTCTCTTTTTCGCAGCCTCGCCTCTTTGTTGGGGAAGATGGTGAGGTTGGGATGTTTGTAATTTCATAACTAGCTCCACTCCTGGGGGCAACATAGACGACTTCGGACTCATCCCATCATGCCTGGCCCCTCGGCCCTCGACAACCAAGCCGATGCTTGCGCAGTAGGGAGGATTTGGCAATTTATTGGAACTTGGGGACGTTGGTGTTTGCAGTTGCAGGGCGAAAAAGCTGGGGATAAAGATCCCAACCACTGCAGGGCTCAAGCCGGAATGCCTTTACAGCACACCCACAATTGTCTGAAGGTGGAACCACGGGATTAGCTGCACGGCGGTGCCCGAGATACTTACGGTAGGTACAGGCCTACATAGGCCTCAAGTACTCGCAATAACAGGCTCTCACGTCGAGAATAACCACGTTTGGGTGTGGGCTGATATTCAGATGCTTCTGCTACATTCGGTGAACGGTACCGCCTAGAGCCGTGTCTGCCTGCTCTGGCACACTTCATGTGCAGGGCCTTCGAGCCGCAGACTGGAGTCTGGTAGGCAGTGGCCCAAGCTGTTGAAAAGTGCTTGCCGCACAGCGGTTCTGTTTGTCCAGTTTTCTACGTGCTGGGTAGAGTCTCGTGATCAGGGCAAGACTCGAAGAAGCGACGGTTCAAGACCCCTTGAATACAACAAAGAAATGACACTTTTGTTTGCACCGGAAACTCACTACAACAGAAATCGGTTGTCCGAAGAGCAAAGAACGGGTACTCAAGGCTTGACTAAAAAGTGGAGCACAGGTGGTGGCAAATCGGACCCTTATTGCATTGCCCGGAGCCCAGTGTTGTCTTTTGCTAGGCTCGGGCCTATGCATCAATATGACTCCAAGCACGTGCTTCATCATCTCCATCGTCGTCCTCCTCCTCCTCCTCCTCATCATCATCATCATCATCATCATCACCATCGTCATCATCGTCATCGTCATCAACATCATCATCATGACTTTGACCTTTATCGGAATGTCATACCCGGTGTGACAACGAGTTTCGGCGATGAGCTGTCCGAGTTTCTGTAGCTTCGGCTTCGCTGGTTGCTGTGAAGTGACAGGTCGGCATTCCTCACAAGAAGCATTCCACATGGAGAACTTGCATCTTGTTCAAGGCCTGGCGTTACTGTTCAAGAAGTGCTAAGGCATTCGTTGGCTGTGCTTGATGGCGAATATGCTGGAATTCGGCTGGCAGGAGCTCAATCCGACGTGGGATGAGGAGGACTGTATCTGAACAGAAGCCGAGCTGGGTGCACCTGGTAAAGAGGCGAAGAGGGGTTATCCCCTTTGTCATGTGGAGGAAGAGATGATCAACTACGAGCCGGGTGACAACATAAAGTTCCAAGTCATGGACTATGACAAGAAAGGCCACTGCCAGCATGTGCCAACCAAACAGTCTGTAAGCAACCCTGAACCAGACCAATGTTGGCCAGTTCGCCCTTGACCCCATCTTGAACATGGTCTTTTGTTCAACGCGGAACACAGATCAAGATGACCATCTCGGATCAGCCCTGCTACAAAGCGGCGATTTCCATCCAGACGGCTTCGAAGGCCTTCCAACAGTCTGGAGCAGGAGCCCAGTTTCAGCAGTGGCAGCGACTGCTCGGCGTGTTCTATTTCGCGAGCCGTTTAGAATTGCTGTGTGTATGTACATTTACACGCATGGTTCGTCCTATGTGCCTTTCGATTGGCCGTTTATGCACATATGCACCTCTGTGTGCGCCATCTCTTTCATGCTGTGCGTGAAGCGTCCGATTGTGCTTTCGCCTAATGGTGTCTACTAGCTCTACCGTTTGCTGTAATAATGAGAAGACACAGAGAGATCCTTGCCATTATAAATAAAGAAACCTCATAAACGAGTGCTTCGACAATTGAGTCCCAACTCCAAAAGCTGTTTTCTCCTTCTTAAGAAACATAGAAGCTCCTCGGCGAGTGAGGTTTCTTTGTTTATAGGAGGGCGCGTAAGGATTTTCTTCGACAGCACGAAGTAAGAGAGCTCCTTCAATTTCTTCTCGTCTATCCTTGTCACAAACGTAAAACGGCACCTTTCTGCAAGAAAGCTCCACTATGTCTTGTGGCACCATCTATGACAGCTATTAAGACGACCGCCATGGACATCGCGATCGGTATCGTTTCTCAAGATATGAAGGAGGCAGCTTCAACAACGTCAATTTTTTGCTCTGTGCCGAAAAGAAAAGAAGTCAACTGCCGTTTAGTATAATATACCAGTAAACAAACTTTTTGATCTGCTGCTAAGATTAAGGAAGTATTCCTTGAAGATTGAAGTGGGCTCCTCTTAATGTTGTGTTACGTTCTATGGCAGCTATTAGGCAAACAACCATGGACATAACGATCCGTACATTTTTCCAGGAACAGACTGCATCGATAAGAGTAAATGAAAACTCCCTGTTTCATAGGAAGGAGCATAGGAAGTCTCCGCTGTCCGATAATGATAGCAGAATGTAAGCGGAGTTCCTGAAGTCGTCAGTATGAATTAACTTTGTGCCGTGTTATTCCTTGAAGACTGAAGAGAGCTTCCTTTATCTTGTGATACGGTGTTTCGTGTCCTGGACATCGCGAAACACTGTAATGCTCGAGATCCCAAAATGTTCAACACTGAAACTCACCAAGTAGTGATGCTCAACAACATCAAAAAAACTCAATACTTCTGGCATCCGTGGCTTGGCTGGTCGCGAACATCTGCAAAAATTCTGGATTTTTTGAGCATTACAGAGTTGCGTGTCCTGGAAAGCCCTGAAAGACTGTACATAATGTTCAATAATATCAAAAAGTCTCAACCCGAAAACTCACGAACCATTGTAATGCTCAATACGTCGAAAAATTAGAAACTTTTGGAGATTTCACTACCCCTCCCAGCCATAGAGGCCACGATTGTGGAATTTGGTGAGCATTACACCGTCTCGTGAGTTTTAAGGTGGGAAGTTTCCGATTTTTTGGAGCATCACAGTGTTTCGCGCACCTCAGGCTTCCATGAACCACCAGTGCCGTGGATCCGGGAAAAGGGGGGGGGGGCATGCGTACATAATATCAACAAAATATAAGTCAATAAACACATTAAATAAAAAACGAATATATCTACTCTATTTATCTACCTATCTATGTATCTATATATTCATGTATCTATCTATGTATGTATCTATGTATGTATGTATGTATGTATGTATGTATGTATGTATTTATGTATGTATTTATGTATGTGTGTGTGTACGCTTGTACACACACCCACATTTGCCAACCTTTGCATGTGCTTGCAGTGAAATGTTAGTCAAGACATCTTCCTTAGCACAGCTTATTGGAGGTGAACTAAGCATCGGTGAAGGTACTTTGCCCGGCGCTCGGTACATATCCACAAGAAGACGAGCTTGAAGCAAGTTACGGCAAATATCGGAGGCATGTCAAGGTCGACATCGAGCTGCCTGAAGACGACGAGGAAGTGAATGATCCGGCCAGCCATGTAGGCAGGAAGTGCACGGAAGTGCCGACGCTCAAAACCTCTGTGTATCGCGCTTCCAGACTCAGTGGGTTGCAGTGCCCTGGACCACAGCCCGGCAAGCCCAAGCTCCCAGAGCAGCGTCGATTGGACCATTGCTTCATGGTACGTTGCTCCATGAAACCTTTTCCGGAAGCTTTGCGCTAGTGGCCAGGTCCGCGAGTGACTCGGCGCAACAATTGGATTCACTAGTTGTGACGCCAGTTCTCGCTGGCAGTGTTTCGGAAAGCTAGTTCTGCAGTATAAGGCTGATCTTGCAATCAGGAACTTGTGAACATGCTATGCAGAAGTGCAGAAGCGCTCGGAAAACCAGCAAGTCATATGGCCACTCAGCCAACCCATGGACTTGTGGAATTTGGACCCTGCCATGAAAGCCTGCAAGATATCGATCCCACCAAAGATCGCGTAAGAGTAAACAAGCCTCAACCCTGACACATGTCAAGAGTAGTGGAGTTGGTGAGCGGTAGGGTGAGCCACTGCGCATGTCAGAGCCGACGAAGTCTCCTGCAAGATGCCAAAATCCTGTTGAGGATCGCGAGCCGGCGCCCTTCCAGCTTCGAAGTCTGGTGCTCTGGGGCCCGAAAGTTTGAAGCGGTTTTCGACCCTTGACAAGGTCGAAGAATCAGAACAGTTTTGGGACCTGTGGGCTAGCTTGTCATAGTTCCATCGGATCTCTGATATGGTGAGCTGCAAAGATGTATCCGAACTCTAGTCGTGAAAAGCTTGGCACCAAGGCATGGACACGCATCGCTCGCCGCAGCCTTGAAGAAGTTGTCGCTGAGGGGGTGGGCAGCTGTTGAGCCACGAGCAGAGTGCCCACACTGAGCAGCACTTGCCAAAATCCAGACCTGCAGTGGCGAACGGCTCTTTTTGCTCATTGGGTGTTTGTTGTCCAAGCTGGACAGTGCCTACAGTGCCAACACTGACGAGTAAAGCAACAAAGTAAGGTCGACCCCCGAAAGCTTGAGTCCCTCACGCGGGTTAGGCTTGTGGCTTCCGCGTTGCGTGCATGCCTTTTATCTGCGTGCCCGGTTGCCAACGAACTGCGAATGTGTCCGCCCCTGATTACCGACACCAGCATTCGATCTTGCAGGGGAGTGTCGTCTCGAAGATGTCAACTCATCTGTTGGGAGATGTAAGCAATAAATCAAGTGGCACAGGTTCCATGACCAATGACGAAACTGCCGTTGGTTTTGCACATTGCTGCCGACAGTCACATGGACAGTTGTTGCTGGCGATCCAAGTTGACAAACAAACTAGCAAGCATTGGCGGGGAAGCATAGCTGAGAGGAGCGAAAGAGAAGTCTGGACGGACCAGAAGCTTAAGTGCACAAAAAACTGGTAGCCGTGTTAATGATTTAATGGATTGTGTCAAAGCTGCACAGACACTGTCGGAGCGTTGGTGCCATTGCAACCGACACGCGCGCAAGATCCAAGATCCAGATTCGTTGGCGCTCAGCCAAGGCACAGACTTGTCGCCTACACCAGGGTGGGCCTGCCCCTTAGAAGCGCGGGGTTTTTGGATGGACTTTGTTGCGGGGCCAGCATGAGCACTCTGCCACCATGTATCAAGGCCGAAGCAGACGATTACTCGAAGAAAAGGCTGCTGGAGCACTTGATGTAGTCCGGGCTTTGCTGTTTGCATTTGTGAACTCCGGCCTTCAAGACACACAGCCCGCAGCATGACTTATGACATGTGCAGTGTGGCATGGTTTGCCACAGCCGTCCTGTCAGATCGACCTCGTGCTCGACTCGCCTGGGAACTGCGATGTGCAGCACCTACATCGGCGCATGGTGGTGCGAGAACAGTGCAAAAAAACAAATTCCAGAAGCAAATGTTCCCATGCCCCTACTCCGTCAACGCGAGTCACGAGACTTTACCTTCTTTTGGCAAGTGTCAGTTGCCGAAAACGGCTGGGACATGTCACCGCTCAGCAGAGCTCGCTCCAAATGTGGTAGTGTAGAAAGCCATATCCCATCGCATGTGCGAGGGTGTGCTTGACCTGTTAGGGGGTGTTTAGCAGGCTATGCAGGCTAGCAGGCTAGCAAGGTGGACGCTGGCTGTGCCGTTGCAGGTGTCTCGGCTGCATGCGATCATCAAGTGCTGGAGAGGGCAGTGGCCTCGGATGACATAGCAGGCAGGCACGAGAGTCCTGCAGCAACTCCTGGAAGGCCAGATCCCAACACCTGGCTCGCCCGGATATATGATGAGAAGGCCGTGTCGTTCAAAGTGACACCGTTCATTTTGAGCCGAGCTTCGTTTTTCCTTCAGGGCATCGAGGGTGGCCCGGGCGCAGGGCCCGGTGGCGGGCAATCTGGGGGTGGCACTACCGTGGACGGCGAGATGGTGGACCCGATTTTAGGCCGCCAAAGAGAGAGCGAGCGAGCTGCGAGCTGCGCTGCGCCGGCGTCTGCTGCGCCTGCGTTTCAGCGAGGCACGGCTCTCGAAACCGGCAGCGTGCCCCCTGCCCCGGCTGTTTTGGCTCGTGATTCCCACATGCTCGTGCTTTTCATTCGTTTCCCAATCGCGGCCTTTCAAGCGCAGTGAAGTGTAGTTATGAGTGTATATGTCGTCCGTCGACGACTTCCTGCAATACTAGGTAAAACTATCTTGAGCAATGTTGATAGTTGATGGTCCCTGCTCTCGTGTCTGACATTCCTGTGTCGGGATGCTGCACAACTAGTGTTTCTGTCGCTGGTTTCTCGCTATGCTAGCCCGGCACATAGCATCCACACACATGTCTTCAGCATGCCACGGGGGCAGCACTGCCAGGTACTGCGGTTCGGTGTTCGGGAGATGTGGGTATTCGAGTCCACTGCTCAGAATTGTGACCGAACGGGCGAGCTGTTTGCCTGCAAATGCTTTGTGTGCTTAAGGCGGGCACCCATGCACCTCCGCAGCCAGGCTCAAATGTCCCCGTCGTGGCAGATGCTACCATATACAGTGGCTGTTGGCCTAAATTCAAGCCTGTCAGCTTTCACTCCACTTCAGCCGTTTCGTTGCGATTGTTAGTTGCATGCTTTTCTGCCTGCCTTTGTTCTTGCTGCGGTTCCACTAGTGCAGCCTCGCCAGGATGCAGAAATAGCCTGCAACAGAGCTGCAGCAAACTCACAGGAGGACGGGTGATCAATAGCGTGCTGTCGCATTTGCGATTGAGAAAGGGTGCTTTAATTTCATTGTCGTGGCTTGTGCTCTCGTGTATGCGCTTCTGCTTCCAGGCTTCGAGTTCAACGGGTAATGCGGCAGAAAACAGCGGCTAGGCTTTGCATGTTGGAAGATTTCGACATGTACACATGACTTTTCAAAAAGAGTTTCTAGAGAGACTTGTCAGCCGGTGAAAACTCGATTCCAACCCGGCAGCTCGGCCATCGGCCAAGTCTTAGTGGATGCTAATGAAGCTGAATTCCTCATCTCCGGCATCCACTCTGCAGCGGACACAGCAAGGGAACTGCAAAGAATTCGCAGCCAGGGCAGGCAGAGTGGACCCATGTCCCATGTTTGCATGTGTCAATGCTCGGCATATCAAATTGCCCTGCAGAGGATCCGGCATTGATACGATCATTGAAGATTCCTAGCGTGCGGCTCAGACTTCTAGACAGCTAGCTCGAATCATGTCACGGGCGCGATGTTGGATTGCTTATGATGGCTTGTCTGTCAACTTCTTGTCAATTGCGGGCAGATGACAAGAGCATCCGCATGGCGCCCCGATTGAGGCAATGCTGTGGACTCGGCGCTCCAGCGCTGCCCTGACTGGTTCTCCATCGTGAGAGTGCCCTCCTCGTCTGAACGCAACACCAGATTGCAGTTGCCATGGCAGACTCTGCCAAACAGCCTGCTCCGCCCCTTACAAGGCCACGTTACAGACAAAGCAGGGATCCGATAATCCATGATCCTCCCGTCCCTCGGAATAAGCTGGGCTGCGACTGTTGCCAAGGTTGTCTTAGAATGCCGGCTGGAGCCCGACGAGCCAGCCTGAATCTGCCTCAGACGCATGCACTGACATTTCCCGGCGGTCTCACACGCTTACGTTAAGACTTTAAGTGTTGGCATACGTCCTTCTGTGACCCACAATCGCCACCTCACATCATTTCCGCACTGCCCCGATGAAGCCTCAAAGTCTTTCAGAACAGGTGTGGACTGCATCGAAACCCAGGATGAGTGCGGGCGGACTGTCTGGAACCCAGCACCAAGTGGCCATTCCGGAGTTGAGGAATTCCAGAACAGTATTGCCACAGCCTTGTTTCCTTGTTGGTACTTGAACAGCATGCTCCATTTTGCTGTTGCAGGCTGACATGGGTGTGTACTCAGTGGCTTCCAGTGCTGGTAATACACAGCATTGATGGGGCAAGCCGTTCGAAAGACTGCAAGGTTGGAAGACACGAAGCCTACACGTGTTGGGCCTAACTGGCTAGGATGCCGGCGGTTGGAGCCTGCAAGATGCGGCCGTCTGCTTCTCTATAATCCCGCAGCAAGGGTAGACCCGTAGACAGGTAGCGCAACACTCAGGTTGATCGCACAGCAAAAGTACGACATACACAGGATCCTTCGCGAGGCCAGAGGGTACCAGGAACCAGGGTCAGGCGGTGCAGAACGCTTTGAGGTTTGAAGAACTGACACGCATGGCACATACTTGTGAGCCTGCCTGCAGATCAAAGTGGGCGGCACTGTTCGGTTGCGCCTCTCGTCCCGGGCTCAATTCGAAGCGCTGAGTGGTGCGACATTGAAATGATGCTGTGTATGAGAGCTTGTGCTCAGAGCCAAACTCAGTGCCTCATTGCTTCTGTCTATGACTCGTCGAAATTGTGGGCAGTCTGCGCAGGAATGATCCGAAGCTGCTGGCACCTATCCTGGAGTACTTGGATAAGCGGCTTGTCAGCTCCTGGCGGTAGTCCTGAGCTTGCCAAGCCGGTGGAGAGCTGGTTGTATAGCTTGAATTGAACACAGTTATACAGTTGCTTTTTGTTCCAACACATTCTGTGATTCTCTAGTGGCGGTGTTCGTCAAGACTGCCTGATCCTTGGCCTCCTCATCCGTTGCACAACCTTGCCCGATGAGGCAGCGGCTTGCAATGCAAGAAGTCTACGAGAGCCGAGCACATGTGGCCCTTGCACGATTACAGCTTTCGGCTTGTGTTGTGTAGATTTTCTGCCACGCACCACTGAAGGAACCAAGGGGGTGCGAATCGCTTTCAATCAAGCCTAGAGAAGAAGTCCAAATGTTACGAGCGCCGGTCGAGCATGGGGAAACATCCTGAACGGGGCTGGGTTTTAACTTGCGTGTTGCAGGGTTTCATGTCTTCGCTGCCCACCTGTGGCCCCTGTGCAGCAAACAAGCTATGGCAGCAAAAACCCATGACGGCAAACACGAAGCACTGAGAATTTCATCAACAGCCAACAGCTGCATCTTCCCAAGATGCCCTGCTTGCCCCCGGTTTCTGTCTTTCCGCTATCGCTTGTCCCCTGATCGCGCCGCCTGCTTGTCTTCCTCCTGGCTTGCCCGTGACTAATCCTCCGTCCGATCCCTGTTTCCTCTGTCACTCTGTCGGCTGTGCTCGTACCCTGTGCCCTCGCATTCTTCCCTAGCCTGTTTTGCTGGCCCTTTCCTTGCACACTGTCCACATCGTTGTCGAGTCTGGGGGCTTTTATTGGTTCTCCGATTCCATCGTCCTGCCCCGACGGATCAAAGACATGCAATGCCATGTGGACGCAGGGAGTGAGCGTCTCCCAGTTATGGGGTGTATGCCGACATGATTCTGTGTCCATCTGCCACGCTTGCCAGCTTGTCCTTGCAGTGGCTATCTGACTTGTCCCCGTCTTGCCTGTGTCGGATCTCCTATCCCGGGTTCCGTCAGTTCCTGTGTTCCCCGTTTGCGCTCCGACCTCCTTAACTTCGGGACCCTGCTCCCGTTTGCTGCTCCTATGCTGCTGCCGGCTGTGCCCTTGGTTCCTGGCCTTCCTCCCTAACCATTCTCTGCGTTGTCGCCTCAGGCCGCCTCAACGTGTTGTATCTCTGCGTTCGCGGCTTCTGTCCCCCGCGGCCCCCTTCACCTGAACTTGAGTCGTACTTCTTGTAAACGAGAGCGTGTGTTGCAGGTATGGGATGTTGCCAATGTAGTCGTGTGCCGAATAGGTGTACGGCATGTTTGAGCCTGGATTTTTTGGAGTCGCATTGCAGATTCAGAAAAGGCTTGCAAGTCCTTGAGATGCAGCAGATGCACGATGTGCAGCGGCAGATTCTGCACTTCATGCATTTGGTTTCCTGCCCCAAAGACTACCACAAAGAAGGCAAGACCACAACTAACTGGCGCCCTGGAGCATAAGCAAGGAAGGCTACCATCAAAGGCCAGACTAGCGTAAAGAAGGTCGTAGGAGTACAACTGTAAACGAGGTCCACATTTAAAAACAAACTGCATAAAAAGAGATCGGCTGTCAGTCTGGCTGTTTGATGTGTCAGTTGAAAAGAGTCTCAGAATGCCTTGGAGATCATCCGTCATGGCAAGTATGGCCTCAGGAATTACAAAGCTTTGCTTCACCACGCCAAGCATAGGAAGCCATTTTGCCTTCGACAGGCGGCCTGGGAGTGAGATGACGAAGCAGGTTTCACCGTTTCACCTGGAGCAGAATTTGACTGAGAGTTTCAGCTGTTTGGGGCTTTTGTGCGAGATTGCCAAGACCCCAAACTCCAGGGCAATACATAGGCTGGGAGTTGTGCGAAAACCCCAGGGAGCTGAAAGGCTCATGTCGCAGAGTGGATAGTTAAAAGGGCAGGAACACGTCTTCCAGCATGTGCCGACTTGCCATTGTTACGACTCTGCAGCGTAGTTTCTTGTCATGTGCTACGTCCTCGGTAGAAGGGAGACCTGCTGGATGCCCTTTCCATCTCAAGTGGCACAGCCATGCCGTCGCCGTGCCTTCCGTGATTTGCAGAAAGCGCTCTGGAGGCTCGGCTAACCGGCTAACCTTCGTATTCGTAGTTCAGGCGTCAGCTGGTGCGCTAGTCACTGTCTTCCCGGCATTTAGAAGCGATGTAAGCTTTTCACGGTTCTAGTAACTGAGTTTGCAGTGCCGAGCTTTTTACTGCAGGTTTGGTGATGCGGGGCTCAGACCACCGCTCGCCGGCCTCGCTCCCAGAGGCTTTCGCAAGAAAAGACAGTGCTCACGGGCTGGGCCCTGGCCTTTTGTAGGGCCTCGAACAGCGGCGAACTCGTTTGCCCACTTCGAAGTGTGACCTTTGACTTCTGGAATTGGGTTTCAGAAGCGTCGACGGAAGCACCAGGGTCAGAGGAAGGGTGGGACGGACTTGAAAGGGAGCCAATCGCGATGAAGTCTCCGCGGCCTATGGATGAAGAGTTTGTTTTACAGAGTGCAAAAAAGATGTACGGCTCGAAAGTTTTCACCCAGCCCCGCGCCGTTTTGGCTAGAAGCAAAGGAAGTCAAAGAGTTGGTTCGAACCTCCGGATTTGCATCGGCTTGGACCTGCAGAGCCTAACCTGTGCAAAGGGCAGATGCGTGCATTTTCACCGGCAGGAACTTGCGCACTCCGCCCCTTTTTATCGATGCAATCTTTTTGGACGAATGCTCTGCTATGTGGCTATGTGGTTAGCAAACGTGAGATTCTAGCTCATGAGTTCTACCATGATCGAAGCCATTGGATGTTGCTGATGCGAACGATTTGAGGTTAGGCAGTAAGGCTGAGACATGCTGTGCCAATGAACGGACAATGCATCGATCTGAGTTTCACATCCGTTTCGGAAAGATTCGCCCATGCCGTGGTTGACTCTGGGGCTGGACCATTTGCGTTTCTTGTTTGTGCCTTCTGCATGCTTCTTGGCCGCATTCTGGCTTTGAACTTGCCACGTGATTGTTTGGTAGACAGACCCAATTCAGCATGATAATTTACGAATGTTGGGAGCTCTTCTTGTCCAAGTTCAAGCCTGCGGTTCACACCTAGTGGGCATGAACAAGCACGATCTTGCTCTACCCAAGGACCGTCACAGTGTCCCGCAGGCACAGGCCTTCTGATGTCGGCCTTCGCCTCCCAGCTGTTGGCAACCCCGCAGTCGCCCGGCAGTTCAGAGTCCTTTGTTTACAGCAATGTCCCTGCATCCTGAATTGTGGCGTTGTGTAAGAGCTGCTTGGGCACACATGTCGCCATTCCTCATCGCATCAACGACCACGAAACAGTCGGGAATAGCTTCAAGAGGTATATCGCCTGTTTCACAATGACTGCCTTGCCCAGAAACAGAGGGGATATTCTACGCGTCCTGACAGCGATCCTGATCCTGAGGTATTTGCAGCAAGAGCTGTGGAGATGTGCTCTCTCGTATTGAGCCTTGACTGCATTGCCTGGGCTCGCAAGGCTTGCTGGATCCTCAAGTCCTCCAGCTTGCGGCCCTTCGTGGCAACGTCTCCGCCACTGCAGGTGACTCCCAGGAGGACTCAGACAACGATTGCATCAGACTGTTTTGTGGGGACCGCCTTCCTCCCGACATTGCAAGCGAATTCGTGGAAGTAGCCGGGCTGCAGGGGCAGCCGGGTGCTCGCTGCACGCCACTGCCACAGGAAGCAATTCTGAACTTGCGTCTAGTCGACCAATGGGGCAGGAACAGTCGAGAGTGATTTTGCGTCGGCGGCCAGGGTCCTTCAACGGCATGAGGGTTGTTTCCTAACTGTCTTCCAACCAGCCCATTGTATACCTGCTAGTCAGCGCGGCATTCGTACTTTTTTGCCCTTAGGGTGCTGCTAGAAACTCTGCTAGAAGCTGCTCAGTCCAGGCCAAAGCCAGTTGCTATGGGTCAGTGCCTCCGCTGGCAGCTGCCACAGTAACGTGCAACAACATACAATAGAAACAGCACGCGGGACCAACTTTTGGAAGAGCTTTGTTGCTTCATGTTCACATCAGCATCATAAGCCAACGCTTTGAAAGCCCGTGGATGCAAGGGCGAGAGCCTCGCAAGCTCCGCAAAGGTCGACTCAACACATGGCTTCTGGGAATGTACGAGCTCGTCTCCTGACGCAGTCAAGTTCTTTCAGGAGCCTTGTGCGAGTGCGCTCGAGTCTTCGGCTGACTTCGACTAGGCGGCAGGGTGAAAGCGAGCAAAGCGCAGCAGAGCATCAGGAGACCTCAGCTTTGCGACTCGTCGGCCGATTGCGTCGCGGCGGTGCGGCAGAGGTCGTTTCGAGTTTTCGCGTGGACTGAGCCTTTCTCAAAGCTTGTAGCGCCAGGCCGAGCTGGAGCTGGCTTTCCGTGGCACCGACCGTATTGCGAACTGGTGCCTTGTTCTGAACTCCTGGGAACCGGGCAACTGCCTTCGGACAAGGCAGGTCCACTATAATCTGGCTGCTAGCCTGTGGCGCTTGTGAGACCCGATGGCCGAGAAACTACACCAACCGTTGCAGTTGGCGCTGCCCTGTTCGATGTTGGTATTTACGGAGTTTGTTTTCGGCCTTTTGCTGGAATGTTTCCTGACAGGGCCGGCGCTTTGGTTTTGGATCTCGTGGGTAAAGTGCCATGACAGATAATCTTGACTCAGGTACTCCACTTGTTTTTGTATTAAACTCTTGTCCCAGGCTCACGAACTTCACCACGTCGCTGGTGCCTTGCGAAGTTGGCAGCCAGGCATCGCGCGTGCCCTGCCATGTCTCGGATAGCCTTTGCTATTATAGACATGTTGAACCATAGCCTCACATAGGAGCTCCAACTCACTCACACTTGGCCTGTAGAAGCTGGGGCGAGGCTCCGGCCCCAGATTTTGCGCAGAAGGAAGGCTTCTATGTGGCAAGCTTGCCATAAGCGTACGGGAATTATGATTTTTAATTTGATAGAAAATAGCGAATCTTGACTCCAAGCAGGCGCCATTGTTTTGAAATCCACAAGCTTCCGTGCGTGAAATGTATAGATTCTGCCCGAGACTTGAGCAGTTTTCTGCCGTTTGAACTGCCTTGAGGGGGGGCGGTAGGACTGGCCGCAGACGGCCCGCCCTGGAAGGACTTTGAGTGACCTGAATAGGGGGTGACCGCGATAGAGAGCCGGCTGTCCCATCAAGAGCAACGCACCCGAGTGCCGAGCAACCCAAGCTGAAACCGCAGGCACTGAAAAGCCATGCCGCGGACCCTCTAACCGACACAAGCAAACCCTGCAGGTGTAATCACTGCTACTCCCCGGCTTTATGATTGCAGTGTTGCTGTGTTGTTTCTGTGAGTTTTCGAGCTTTTAGCGGTGAAGCCCGCTTCCCCTTTGCCTTTGCCGTTGTCTTACTGAGCGGCCGCTGAGCCAGAGCTTTCTACCACACTATGAAAACATGGGCCCTATCGTTTGAGTGCGCTTTGGCTGCTTTTCTTCAGCTTAGCACATTCTGCGAAAGGTGCAAGTCACTAACGGCCCTTTGTTTTGCCAGCAGTCAAGTGGGAATAAAAAAGAAGTAATTTTTTCCGTTGAACAGGGGTTTAGGTAACCCCGAATTTAGTACGAGGAGAGGGTTTAACTCGCACCGAGGGGAGGAAATACACATCTGACAGTGTCCAGACTGGGGTTAAGCAATTGGAGACCGGCCTGGCATGCATCCAAACAACAACCGTTTCAACGCCCACACTGGGGTCAAACATTTCCGGGCCGGGCCTGGCACACATCCAAACATCAAACGTTTCAGCGTCTACACTGCGGTCAAACATTTCGGGGCCGGGCTAGGATTGCATGTAAACATCAACCGTTTCAACGCCCACACTGGGGTTAAGCATTTCGGGGCCGGGCGTGGCATACATCCAAAATCAACCGTTTCAGCATCCACACTGGGGTTAAGCATTTCCGGGCCATCCAAACATGGACCGTTTCAGCATCCACATCCGGAAGATGTGTTTTGTAACCACTTCGGCGGCAGCGGCTACTTGCGGAACGGACAAATCGTGCACCTGTGCTAAGAGCTTTATATAACACTTTCGGCGAGGGCGTCTACTTGCAGAACTGACGAATAGGCTGTCTCGAATTTATGTGTGTTGTAACCATCTTGGTGGAGGCGTCTACTTGCGGGACGGACAAATCGCCTGCATGTCTTATGTGCTTTGTAACACCTTCTGCGACGGTGATGATGCTGATCACGAGAGTCTCGGAGAGGCTGGCATGGTCCACCAAGGCTTCCAGGCTCGGAGGGTTGTTCTTCGCGTCGTTCGAGTTGTGTGTGGTCGAGTCGTTGCTCTGCCTGTCAGAAAGCTTATCTTAGTCTTCGACCTGTGCTGCTGGACAAGATCCGCGACTGCTTGAAAGCAGCTCAGTTGCTTTTTGCTGGTACGCATGCCAAACTTTCAGGGTGCGTTTGTCATGCGCCCAATTGCTGTGGCATTTGGGTACTTAGAAACTTCAGCCGTCATGCCAAAGGAACATGGGCTGACCCAACGAGCTTCCCTCCATATGCGCGTCACGGGGCACAGTCTCGGTGGTGCGCTGGCCATGCTGCAGCTAAGCTCAAGCTCAACACGACTTTAAAGCGACATGACAAGTCGGTCGTGCTTGATATAAGACCAAGACCGCCAGAGGTAAGTGTCAACTGCAGCTTCAAGGCGTCTCAGGACAGGGTGCATCAGGGTGCCTTGTGACTGAGGTGTGCCTACGACTTTGTGCACAACTACGGTTGGGAAGCTTGGCTCCTGGCCACGACTGGACGGGAGAGCAACGAGAGCAAATGAAAAGATCAACAGGGTTGGAGCTACTGAGCTACGTGGGCTCAGCTCAGAACCGACGAAGACGCAAGCTCATCACGATGTGTCCAGCTGCAAGGTGTGTGACCTGGGGGAGCCCGCGTTTGGGCGATGCAGCTTTCGCGGCAGCCTTTCAGAGGCTAGTTCCACGCATGGCGCGATTCATAAACAAGATGGCGTCTTGGCGGATTCGTGCAACTTCAGCATATTTGTTCTGTGTTCCTCGCCGGTTTTGGGGTGGCGGGGTGAATTGGCCACTTGTGATGCCGGGTGTCTTCAGGAGTGCTGTCCGCAGAAGTGAGATTGGTTGCCGGTGCAGCCTGCTTGGGATTGCCGGGTCTCGTGTAATGACGGTTCGTGAGTTGTGCTTGAGGGCAAACTGATGCCTGCGGCTCAACCGTTTCGTAGAGCCACAGGTTGTAACTTGTCGATTCTCAGCCTGCCAGTTGGATGGAGAAATGGGCCATGCCACCTGATTCATAGAGATGCCCTAGCCTCCCGTTTCATAAACTGAACAGACGTGGCCCGGCCCACCCATAGACAGCAGCGGGATTCTTCCAATGGGCAAGACGCACGATGATACATGGAGTAGTACGAGTATTAACTGGAGAGTCGGCCGCGCGAAGCTACATGCATGTTGTCAATGAGCTGCCATGAGAAGCACGTGCCTTTTCTGCTGACAAGGACGTGGTGGCCTGCTTGCCTGCCAACCCCAAAGACCCGAACGACAACAATAGAAAGGCGGCTTGGGCATGCACGAAAGCAGCCGTCCTGCAGTTGGTCGATAATTAGGCAGCCATGAAGCTCCGGTTCACGGCTGGGTTGCAATGCATGCTACTCAAAATAAAAAATCTTACAAGATGTAATACAACTCTGCATGACCCTAGGTGAGCACCGTTCTATCCACTGCCTTCTCACCGCTGCAAAAGGCCATGCAGGCTCATGATTACAGGCAGCCTAGCCAGCACTTCTCAAGTGTGGGGGAAGCAGCGGGGCTCCCTAGTTGCTCGCGCAGGTCAATGTTCGATAGTTTGTTAGCTTGCCAACGGCCGAGTTGCTTGCCTTGTCGCGCATCTGTTCTAGGTCTTGCGAGAGCTACGTGGAACATTTGCGCCCGAATGCAAGGCATGTCTGCACCGCGGTCATACTGGACCCCACCACAAGCAAGTCGCTCCACATGATGTCCCTGGACTGGGATGGGATTAGCAGATTTCCAGAAGGACTCGGGGGAGCGCGGCCTGCTTGCTCTACTCGTAGACGCTGATTTGTGCGGCAAGTACGCATACAATCTGCAACAGATGCTGGATTGAACTAATTGAACTCAGGATTGCTGGGATGGAGGTGGCAGCGCTTGGACGCGAGGGACAGTCCGGAAGCTTGGGTCAGTTTGAGTTGGAATTGAACAGGAGGCGTGAAAGTAAAGGGCCAAGCCCAGTCCGGGCAATCGGCAAAGCTCTTCCAGACAGTTGAAGGGGAAAGGTTTGGAATGCCGAAGAGGTCCTACCAGACGGGCTTGGGGGCAACAACTCCCTGCGATGGAAGATGGATAGCGGCTCTCCATCTAGTAATTCAAGCACCTCCCTGGTGCCTGCTATCGCCTCTTCTGCACAATGCCACCAAGGAAGCGTAGCCGAGCATGTTGCCCGACCTCACTTCATCCCCTGCTATGCGGTGACCCGACTGGAACATCAGGGAACTGGAAAGCGCAAACGGCGGATTCAGTTTTTGGACGAAGCACGCTACGACATTTTGCGACCGGGTCTGGATTGTCTGCGATCTTTCTTGTAGCACAGGTGCACGTGCCAGAGCACGGCCCAACATCTCCTTTTGAAGCAGTTGTATTTGAGGTTGTGCGGCCGTGTTCTGGGCTGCATATCTTTGCACATATGAGCTTACTGGCAAAGTGCATAGATCCAAACTGTCGACCCAGAGCCACTTTGTCCTCGAGAGGAACATCTGGCCGCGGCGCTCGCTGCGCAAGCAGCTGCATTCGAGGCAACAGCGCGCAAATGAGGGAAGGACAGGTAGCCATGGGTGCTCTACCGCATAAGGCCGCAAGGATTCCGCTATGGAGTCGCTGCGAGCTGAATGGATAATTTGCCAACGTCGGCAGTTGTCTGATCGAATTTCTAGCACCTGGAAGGTACAGCCACGTCAAACGAACGAGTCGGCAATAGCCTTCTTTTGTATTTAGATCTGAAGTGTACCTTGTGGATCTCACCCAAGCACCACTAGCGCTTTTCCTTGACAGTCGACACGTCTCTGAGGCGCAGTCTGAAAATGCTTGGGCCACTCTCCCATCTGTTGGAACCTGGCTCAACCCACTGCCCTGGGAGGCGGTTTGGGAGATGGAAAGCCTGACGGTCGTGGATGTTGGATTTGGAAGAATTTGCAAGAGTTTTTTTAGCCATGGCTACAAAGAGGGCTGTTGCATTGAAGTTTGTTCGTTTGACGTTTATTGTCTCTGTAACTTCTGCCGTACTGGTCTGATTCGCACTGTCCGAAGTTCCAGCCGAAATCTGATACTCGCTGAAGCGGTTCAGAGTTCATCACCAACTCAACTTCGCAAGCATGGAAGGCCAACGAGGTTGCAGAAAACGGCGGAGGCAAGTCAGAGCTCCTTCGCCTCGCAAGTGCTATGTTCTATGGCGATGTGACCGGATGGGGGGAATGAGTGCAATCACCGACATAAGCAGCCGAGGAGCACCGCCTTTGACACCCGCGAGTTTCTCAACTACGGCTCATCCTTGCTCTCGGACTTTCGTGGAAGGGGACCTCGAGTGCTGGTCGACCTTCATGACAAGCTAGGCCTGACCGGTGCTAGAATCTGCTAGAACAGCTCTTGTTCTGTTAGCATCAGCTATCCGACTCGGCCGTTTTGTCAAGTCTCCCCGGTTTGTCAATGCTTAGCATTTGGAGGTGCTGACATGGAGGTGAAGCGTATTTGCAGCATGCGTTACATCTGGACAGCAATATGATGAGCGAGTTGTGACAATGGAGGCAGCTACACGAAGAAACAGCTGGAAGCGATGGGAGTTGAATCGAACAAAATCGCGAGACTCGGCAGCTATGAGTTGAGATCGTTTCGGATTCTTGGTGACATCTACGACGACAGTCTAGGCTCTAGGCTAGGTAGGGGCCTCGACTTGCCGCTTTGCATGGCAGAGCCAAGGAAAGTACCACTGGAAACTGTCTTGAGATCCGGCCCGGAACTGCTTCCGAGCTGCACAGTGTGGCGCTTGACATGATGTCTTCAGTGTCGTCTTTGCAGCGGTTCCGAGGCTTAACACGGAAGCCGGCCAAGCTCTACTGAGGCGATAGATGTGCCTCATATCCCTCCTCTCCGCACTCTGTCCCTCCCTTCCCTTCCTTTCCTTCCCTCCCCTCCCCTCCCTCCCTCCGCCTCCGGTTAGCACTGCGAGGCAGGGCCAGGAGCAACTGCTCACTATGCTCCCCATGCTGACTTTGGCTGCACAGAAAGACGGCCAGTCGCAAGCCTCCAAGCAGGCCTGGGCTCAAATTCTTCTAATAAGGGCTTTATTCAGCCCTAGTAACAGCTTTGGAGGGCTCCAGAGGCTCAAATAGAGGCTTTTTAAGGCTTTGTCATGTACGAAAAAAAGCCACCAAAATAAGAAATCGAGGGGCTCAATTTCTTATTTTGGGGTGTTCTGGCCGGCATCAGAAATTGTCCAGCTTTTGGAATGCGAAATCGAGCCCCTTAGTTTCTTGGTTCTCTTTTTTGTGCGAACAAAACCGGCGAAGACAAAATTGAGAAGAGCAAAATAAGACATTGGCTCGCCGAGTCCAGGGTAGCCAAAATTTCTTATTTTGCAATTTGCGCATGTTTTTCTTAAAAAAAAAAATGTCGCACGGCGGTCCGAGGGGCTCAATATCTTAAACCAGTGAGTTCTTAAGCAGTGCTGTTGCTGTACAAGCTTTAGGTCTTCAGGAAACTGCAAGATATCCGACCAAACTTTGGCAGATCCTGTATTTCTCGGTTGGAAGACCAGGACGCTCCCCTAATCATTCCAAGAATCACCCTACACCTGGGAGCCTGCGTGTGAGTATTCGGGTGAGCAATTTAAAGAAACAGTTTAAGTAAGCAAGCGTACCTGCCAAGGCCGACAAGTTTGTGCCGCAGCTTTTTGTGGCAACCCTGGCCCAGGTTCAGTTCGTTTAAGGACATTTAGCGAGTAATGTGCAGGTAACACCCCGTGACATACTGGCACACACCCTTCCCTCCTGCCATCCACGCGCCCAGCCGTCCATCCACGCGGTGCTTTCGGATGCCGGGTGCATGCAGCAACGAGTGAGCATGACCTAGCAAGGCTTCATGACTCCATCTCACCTTCCCTGCAATCTGTGTGCTTCCAGCCCCTGCAGATCTTGATGCAGATGGAAAGGAACGGACTCTCGGCAGATCAACGAGTTCCTTGCTTGGCCCTTGTCGCACTTTCCTTGTGCTCACAGCTCCCCACAGTCCCTCTCACAGGTCAAGGTCCCTTCCACTGCATCCGTGCAAAACTCGGCTGGTGTCCTTCTGTTCACCGAGGTGTCGCTTCAAAGCTGCTCGCCTGGAGCCGGGAGAAGGTGAAGCGGGCAGAGGGAACCGGGCAGGATTGCCAAAACTTCGGAACCGCTGAGTGAGGGTGTGAACCGGGCTGGCACGAGAACTCATTGGTCTGGGGAAGCATGTCGTTCAGTAGAACGTGGGCTGTACTTTCGGGGCAGGTGATCTCTCTGAAGCCCTGGCGGCTGTTTGGGCATCTTACGGCCCCTTGAAACCACAAGCAGCTGAGACTCAGAATCTTCGGAACCTTCGAAGCCGGGCATTAGTCGGACACCTTTGCCCGGGCTCTGGGCATTTCCATGGCTGGAGCCTTCACTACCAGCACACAGGTTCGGGATGCGGAGACCGATCCGGCAACTGGGCAGCGAGATGGTTCCTGATGAAAGGACACACCACCTTTCATGAACTCGGTTTTGCACACTTCCGCCGCACCCCCTAGGAATTGCTGCGAAACTGCCTGGCTTCCTTCAACATCTCGAACTTGGCGGACCACGAGCTTGCATGCAGCTACACGTGCCAGTGCGCTGCCTGGTGTAGCCCCACTGTGGTCCAGCGTTGCTAGTCCAGATCCAAGATTTCCGACCTGCGAAGCTGCGGTGTTGAAAGGCCTGTCAGTGCCCGTCGTTCACAGGACATCAGTTCGCAAATCTACAGCGCAAACGCGGCTCGCCTTCGCCTCCTGTCTGCAAACGGGTGTCGTAAGGGTTCAGCACCCCGGCGCGAAAGGGTGACTGAGACTGTGACTTAAGTGAGCAATGACTTGCAGCCACCTCGCGATTTGGACTTCAGGCCTACCCTGAATCACTGCTACTGCCACCGCAAGTGATACTCTACTGCTGCTGCTACTACTACTGCTACTACTGCTACTACTGCTACTACTACTACTACTACTACTACTACTACTACTATTTACTATTATTACTATTCCTGTTACTATTACTATTACTGTTACTACTGTTACTACTGTTACTACTGTTACTACTGTTACTACTACTACTACTACTGCTACTACTGCTACTACTACTACTACTACTACTACTACTACCACTAGTACCACTACTACCGCTACTACCGCTACCGCTACCACTACCGCTACTGCTGCGACGACGACGACGACGACGACTACTACTACTACTACTCTGCTGCTACTGCTACTGCTACTGTCGACGACGTGCCAGGTAGCTGACAAAAAAATTGCTACTAGTACTGCAAGTGCTACTACTACTGCTACGACTATTACGACAACTACTACCACCACCACCACC